>JAOYNU010129524.1:0-26613 GCA_026745395.1 Tympanopsis confertula | reverse complement strand
GGGGGGGGGGGGGGGGGGGGGAGGAGGAGGAGGTGAAGGAGGTAGAGGATGTGGAGGTGGAGTGGAGGAGGAGGTCGTAATAGATGGGGATAGTATATGTGTATGTATGATGTATGTGTGCGTGCGTGCTGTGCGTTGCGTATATGTGTGTGCGTGTGTGTGTGCGTGTTGGATGTGTGTGTATGTGTGTGGTTTATATAGTATTGAACATGTAGTGAAGCGAGATTGGAGAAGCAGGAAGGGAGAGGATATATATCTTGACAACTTCACCTGGCCTCCGGCAGCACCAGACGTCTGGACCAAAGGCACTTTGGGGAATCAACAGCCCTCCGAACCACAGACAGCCCCACCCAAGCCAGAATCATCACCACCATGATTATACTGGGATGGCTGGAACAGCGCAGCACAAAGGGAACGGGAGTGGGGTGCGGCTCGCGAGCATCCGACACACCCTCTGCTGTCCACACCCCTTGACCCCTTGGGCCTCTCGTAGTTGCGCGCTGAGAGCAGATGGGTGCGTTGCGTCGTGGTGCGTGCTCGGAACTCGCTGCTGCAAGTACCAGGGTACGGTAGAGTGTGCAGTGTTGGAAAGTATCCGATTCTCCATTCGCTCGGCGACCCAGCCCGGAGAGAGCCAGAATAGGCAAACTGATAAGCAGGTGGTTGTTGTGCTGTACCGGACGGTGTTCTGACCAGCCGGGGCTTGGCGCCACCCCGGGAGGGGGGGGGGGAATCGATGACATGGTAAATCTGAATTATTTCCTCTCGCGCCCCCCCCTTCCTCATCCCCTTTCCAGAGCGTGTCCAACGTGTAATCGGCCGCTCAACACCTCTCCCAGGCCGCGTGCATCCTAGGAAGTGGGCGGTTAGTCGTTGACTTGATCGTTGTTCTTGTTGTCTTTCCCTCAGCCGAATGGTGGCGACGGCAGTTGTCCGTCAAAGCCACTCGGCCGAGACGACGGTGAGGAGATGGATGTGGACATGGGAGACAAAGTGAGCGCAGCGCCTGAGTGGCACCAGCGGTACAAGGCGAGGTACCATATTCGCACCCTCAATTAAGGGAATATGCCGTCGGACTATTTGGCCGAGGGGATAAGCCGCGAGAGTAGAGACTTGGTGCAAGACGAGGGAGTGTCAGATCACGTTGGGCGAAAATAGCACACACACACACACACACACAAAAATAACAACAACAACAATAACAGCAATAATAATGATAACAACAACAGCAGCACACTTACCTACGCAAATGAGCAGCCAAAACGTAGTATTGCGGACGGCTCTCACTTGGTAACAAATGTACCCCCTTCCCCCAGCTGGTTAGTCGTCAATGACGGATGCGGGCATCCGGATATTCGGACATTCCCCAATTTTTGGTAGCTCTAGCTGACCTGGAGGGCCGGGGTGAGTGGATTCCAAGAGCAGGGGGAGTGAGCTAAAAGAACGAACGAGGTGAACAATCGATGTCGGGGGCAGGGCAATGAGGAACGATAGGGTGAGAAAGAGAGTGGGCCCAGATCTCGCTTGGCTCAACCTAAAACTTATCGTCGATTTGAAATTTGCTTGCCCGATCTGCGGTCGGATTGTTTTCAATGCGAGGAAAAGAGAAAAAGGTGCGAGGGAGCGAAGAGAATGCAATTTGCAATTTGGAAAAGTGTCAAGTTCTGTGCCCATCTGACAATCATGCCCAATTGCTGGCAGCCGGCAACTGCTTTGCCCACCCACCTAACCCATCCCCCATCCATCTCCATCCCTATCACAATCCACAATCGATGAGACAACTTGGCAAGTCAAACGGTTCGAGTCAGGGCCAGCAATATGGGCTACCAAGGTTTCAGTCCAGGAAAGGTCGAGCCATCCCAACTTACAGCCTATGCTTAGGAATATGCGAAATACACACGATACACACCTTGGAGCTGCCTGCCGTGCCTGGCTTGATGGCGCGCGAAGCGTGATCGATTCCATACTTCTCACACAACGTCAGGACCGTGATCGACCACCATGGATGATAGATAGATAGATAGAGGAGGGGGACGGCTGGGGCGTAGCAAACCATTGACGCTTGGCGCGACGCCACAACGGACTGCCGCTCCAAGAAGCCGATTTTGACGTCACCCGCCAGGGCGAAGGGAGCAATAACCGTGATTGCTAGCTTTGAGCTTATTAGTGCTGTTACTGCGGTCTCAAGGATCGAGTTCAGCCCTTGGATAAAGATAGATGGCCAGTCAACAACGTGCATGGCTCACATCAGATCGGAAAGCATGTGAATCCCCGATAACTCGCTCTGGCCGTGAATTGGCCGGCCAGTCCGTCAGTTTATTACATATCTCCATATCTGTAAAAAGGGCTGATTGATTGATTTATTGGCACGTAGTATCTATATATACATATATACAGTCAGTCTTATTCTTGTGTATGACCACCCCCCGTCCCTCATCCCGGCCACACCACCCCTGGAGCTGAGCATGCGTCTCGAAAGAGTCCTAAATTAAAATCGCACAGGTGGCATGTCATCAGTCCGCCGAGAATGAGCCCCCAAGATTCGATATCCGATCTTGATGTGGAAAATTCGATCTTGACTTGGCGGAATCGGAGCAGCGAATCCGTGCATATCTCATGGGCTTTTTTTAAATATATATCAATAGTGATATGATAATAGTAATAATAATAGTGATAATAATAAAACTAAGCAATGAACGACGTGAGTTGATTGGAATAGTTCTCGGCATATCGCATCGCGGCGTGGCGGATGTAACGGCAACCAACCCAGTCAGACCTTGGCTGGATATACAAGCATCCAAGCACCAAGCATCGCATTTGCAATGCAAATGAGGACCAAGGTTAAGCTGCAACGCCCAGCCGATATACGAGACATATTTCGAGCAATTATGTGATAGTTGACCGTGTTCGCTGGGGTCTATTCCACCCGGCTGCGTTCACGCATCATATCGTGCCTGCGCCCCAGAACGAACAATGGGCACATTTGGAGAGAGCCCGCTATCGTAATATAATAATAACATGTATTGATGCATAGATACTATTATGGGTAAGTATATATAGCAGATTGTATTATATTTATATATATTCAAGTATACTATATATAAATATGTATATACATTATATAATACGCTATATCTAAATTATACATTCCCATTTCCGTTATAACGATTGCGTCTTCCGATGATTATCTCCTCCATCGACATCTTGCATCGCCATCGCCAACAGCCGCACACACTGCCCTATCGGGAGAAAGCCCAGCTATCCTTGTCTTCTCTTCTCTTGCTTCTCATTTTTCTTTCTCTTCCTCCTCTTCCTTTCTTTTTTCCTTCCCTTCCTTCTCTTCCTTCTTCTTCCTTCCCTTTCTCCATCTTCCGCAATTCGACCGGACCGAGAAAAACAGAAATAAAAGATCGCCTCTGAAGCCATCATGTCGTCATTCCAGTTTGCAACTGTCGACAAGAGCTAGGCAAGGGCTGGGCAAGGACAAAAGCAGAACAGGCACCAGACAGACATGTGCGGATGCAAAGGGAGAAAGGGACAGGGACACACATGAAGGGGGGGGGGGGCGTGTGAGATGGCCAGAGAACAAGAGAGAGACTGAACTCACGGACGTCCGGCGGCGTCCGGACGGCCCTTGCGTTACATTACATTAAACATGCACACTACAACTTACCCATGGCCGCACAGCACCGCACAGCAGGTCGTTGACATGGACGACTCTTGCCGACCCTTTGTGTGTTTGCGTTTTTCCCTGCGGTTTGACGTTTTGACGCACCGTATCCTGATGGTCCTGATGGTCCTGCTGGCCGTTTCTCAAATCAAACCAGTCAGTCCGCTTTTGCCTTTGCCTGGTCGTGCCATCCCTCCACAGGCCCAGCCCGCGCCTCGGGCTTTTCGCCTTTTCGCGCCCTCCCCCTTCCCCCCTCTTGCATTTTTCCGTTGCCTTTTTAGACGGAGAGCACAGCGCACCTTGGCCAACAGCAAACCATGCGTTGCGGCCGATCGCATTTCCGTATCAGAAGCTTGAGCATGGAGTGGCGACATCAATCAACACAATGGATAACGGGACAACGGGCTGTCTAACCAGTCAGTCACTCAATCCTGACTCCCCCCTACGCGTGTGCTGGCAGGCTTTTTGTCCCTCGAATTATCCCAACCTGTTCTCCTCTCCCTCCCTTCTTGCCGCCCTCCACAGTCGCTGCAAGAGTCCATCACCGAGCGAGCAGATACGTAAACCTGTTCAGTTCAGTATGCGTCGTTGCTTGCCAAATCAAGAGACGCCGTGCAGAACTATTAGAGTCCTTAAAGCAAAAATAGATAAACAGATGCAAAAAAGAAAAGAAAATAAAAAAAAAACATCTCCGGATGGATCATTAAACGTCGACCCCTAACATGTGAATATGACAATAAACGAAAGGGGGGGAGAAAAAAATAGAATCACTACCACGTCCACGCCCAACTAACCAAAGTCCACACATCCCTGGAGTGCCGAGCTGACTGGATACTTATCTAATAATATCCGTACCTATCCGTCCGTACTCCATCCATCCATTATCTCCGCACGGGCGTGGTTCCGCTCCGATCGGCTTCCCTCGAAAGTACGAGCGAGGTCAGTCTTCTAGACTTCGATGCATGCCTTGCACGCCCTTGCAGGATCGCGCTGCTATCATCCACTTCAGCTTGCCCTACCCGGAACGACAACACACGTGCCTGTGGACCTCCTCCAGTATCCCCCCTCCTCCGTCCATTATCATATCATCCCCCACATCTGTTGTTGCCTCTGCTACCGTATCTTACACACAGCCTCCTCCGGAGAATGGGGATGGGAATATGATCCCACATTGGCTGCTGCTGCGGGGAGGGAGGGAGGCCAGCGAAGCGTTCCCCACGCACTGCCGTCGCATCTGCCGAGAATCTCTCTCCCAACGCGGGTACCTCAGGGTCGAGCTAGCCCAAGGCGGGAAAACTCAGCCATCCTTCGGAGTGGGCCCCCTTATCCGTCCCTCCCCATCTTCTGTACGCCTTTGTGTCCGGGACTCAGTAATCCATCCGTCCGGTGCCTGAGTCCGGCCTCCAGTAGGATATTTGCCGAGCTCGGACGAGCTCGTCTCACTTGCCCAGGCTGTGCAGTGTGAGTAGTTGATTGGGGTAAGGGAAAGGGGGGGGGGAGGGGTGGGGTTTGTCTTGACTGGACCCTGACGGAAGGAAACCTGCCAATCCGGACCTGCGAGCTTGGGCCGCCCGCTGCCTAATCCGGTGTCGCCATCGTCTGCGTGTCTCGCAAAAGATCCAAGTTGCTGTCACAGAGTTTGCAAGCACACCGTCCGTGTCATCGGCCCTGGGCGCGGCTGAACGACCAAGGGACTCATTATCCAGCAACCAGCAACTCATCTCGCATCTACATACTACATTCTTACACCGCCAGCTGTTGTCGTGCCCAACGAGGCGGTGGGCGGAGGCAGAGTTCTCGACTCCATGGCTGCCTCCAGTCAGCCGTGGGGCTAATAACCTAAGCTTGGCGTTAGACGAGTAATGCGCCGAAGGTCATCGAAGGTTTCTGTTTTTAGTCTTACTGCTGTGCATCCCCATCTAATTGTGGCCATGATCTCGCTCTCCACATGGTGAATGGAAGTGACTCGGGCCCTCCGCTTGGGCCTTTCTTTCTTTCTTCTTCTTATTTTCATCATCTTATTCGTCAAACCACCAGATTGCCCTTTTGATTAAAATAAGGAACGTGCTGCATGTCAGACACGAGTTCCTCGAGGGGCTGTGCCAAACAGCATGGCTGCATCCATGAAGTCGATATCATTCGCCGTAAAGACTTCAACCGACGATGGTTTTCATACCGCTCCACATTGGTGAAAAATAAGCATGTGCTCACTCCCCTCTGACAACCCACTCGTGGTATCCAGCTAGCCTTCTTCAGTGCAAGTCACTTGTGCCGTCAAAAGGCCCACCACGTAGTTATCCGCAGTCAGTCAACTCTAGCAAGGCACTAGCCGGTGCCTGAGTATCCCATGAAAAAGTATAAATATCGACATCCCCTGATGTATCGCCGAGCGGACACGTGAATATCCTTCCTCCCTGGTTTTGGGAATAAAATAAATGTCCAAGTTCCACCTCCCGGAGTACCCTAACAGCCGTGCTCGTCCTTTTCCTAACCAACACCGATAATCCGAATATTCAATGGTTGATTTGGTACTTTCCATACAGACGTGACGTTCACGTGATGCGACGAGCCCGTCGATGTTTCCCACCGTGTCTTGACTTATCTCCTTGCCGTCCTCAGCCCACATAGCGGTTATTTCCAGGGTGACGACCGACCCGAGACCCGAAGCGATTGGATAGCAGTAGGGCGATGAAGTGGCAAGGGATGACAACTCATCTCTCTCCCTCTCCCCCCAACCTCTTGCGACTTGACCGCGTGGAGGAGTTTGGGCCACACTGTTCGACGTTGCGCATTGCATCGTGTCATTGCTCCTCGAAGCGAAGGAGGGGAATGCCATGCCGCCATTTACAAGCACGCCCTCCGCAAAATACCAAAGGAGGCAGGCAGGCAGGGGCATGTAAGCCACCAAAGCTCAGCGTATCGCTACCGTAGAACGACGACGTCGAAGCCACATTGATTGCAGTGGCGCATCGCATCACAATCAATTATTACCAATAGTATGTGGTTGCAATTAATAGTTGATATCCTCACTTCGCTCGAGGTTCATATAAGGATACTGCGTATCGTTGCAGCGCATACGAGACGAGACGTCTTGGCGCTGGGTCCGGGGTCAGTCGAGCGACCGGGGGGCCCACTACCACATCACGTAGCATCCGTATATATGTTATTTAGTATCGTATCGTGTTGTCGGGCTGGGCTGAACCGCTGGCAGGGGATCGAACGGCATCTCAGATACAATAAGGAGGAGCCAACAGTCACGTGCACTGTATCATCGCTCCTACTACCATGTTTGGTCCCTCAATTTACTCTATACCTTCCAATCGAAACTCTCAGCTTTGCAGGGCGAGAAGAAGACGACATGGTGTTGAGGTGAGCATTTCAAGAGGTTGACAATCTTCCCATCGATCGAGTATACCAAGGCAGCGGGGGAATGATTTCTGGGAGCATCCAGATCAACCTCAACCGAAACCTTTCCACCAATTTAATTTCTGGTATGGGGCAGCCTATTCACCATTGACCGACTGGTCTTGGATGCAGGACTTGATAAGAAGCCAGGCCGAGTGTTGACCAAAGATGGTTCTACAAAAGAGTAATCGAATCGTAAAGCGGGGATTCGTCGCCTTGGTAGAGATTCAAAGGTGGGATTTTTCAGGCGATTCGGAAGGGCAAAGTAACCAGAAATACCTGGTAAAGATCCCCGTAAGCCGGAGATGGGATGTTCATAGTTCACGGTATCTGAACGGGTTCGACAGGCAAGGAACTCGTCATAGGTCGCCATGCCGTTTACAAGTTTGAGTGGGAGCAGTCGTATTGATGAATTTTAGACTTTTACATTTGTTATATGATCGTGCGATGGAACAGCTTCCTTTCTCGACTTCTTCTCTCGACTGCTTCCTCTCTCGACTGCTTCCTCTCTCGACTGCTTCCTCTCTTGACTGCTTCCTCTCTTGACTGTTTCCTCTCTTGACTGCTTCCTCTCTCTTGAATGCTTCT
The DNA here is from genome assembly GCA_026745395.1 of Tympanopsis confertula. Taxonomy (NCBI): domain Eukaryota; kingdom Fungi; phylum Ascomycota; class Sordariomycetes; order Coronophorales; family Scortechiniaceae; genus Tympanopsis; species Tympanopsis confertula. Next base: position 18,950 of record JAOYNU010129524.1, on the reverse strand, counting down.
CTCGACTGCTCCGAGCCGTTGAGGTATGGCTATTTTGTTATATGGACTGCTGTCCGGTCCCATATCAGGCGGGCGGCACGATAACAACAATAGTGCGGTTTACCAAGGACCGAATACAATGACTGCCGACATGCCTTTGCACTCAATGTAAAGTGACCAAGTATCCTGTCCGGATATGGTCGTGATATTATCTCTCCCAGCCATCCCGAATACTGCAACCTCTGTTCCGATACCAACGCCCGACTCCATCCAGATGACAGAACCCTCACAACAGCTCAAAGTCGTCGAGCTTATCCCGATACTTCATAATATGCCGCTTGATCTTGCTTCCGTGCGCCCACGTCACGTAGTCCTCCATCCCTCGTGTGACCAGGAACGCGCAGTCTGTGACGATCTCGGTCCCAACCCGCACGTGGCCCTGCTCAACCAGTTTTGTCGCCGCCTGCACCGTTTCGGCCATGCGCAGCCGCGTCATGACAACAGGCAGTCGACGCCGCGCGAGCGCCGACACGGTTACGCCATGCTCGACAGCCGAGAGCTTCGAGGTCGTCGGCAGCACGCCCATGTCGTGAAGCTTGTGAAGCAGGGCATCCTCGAGCTTGAGACGGGTCGGGTTCTCGGGAGGGAGGAGGGAGAGCCGGTGGGCGAGCTGGCGGACGCTTCCGCAAAGCCGGTTGTACTTGTTGTAATCATCGCCCTTTTGGATCATGTACCGCCGGATGACGGCGGCGTCGCGATGGCCATTGTCTTGCTTGTATGTGATGAAGTCGACTGAGGAAGGTGAGCGGTAGGCCCATGGAAATTTGGCATAGGGGTTCAAGCTGACCTTTTTTGAGAAGTTTCTTCTCGTGATACTTGAGGGCACGCACCATTTTTGTTTGGCGCCTCTTTTGATACCAGAACAAGAGGTTGAACGTATCATCGAGGGTTGCAAAAAAATGAGAGTTCCGATAAGGATTGATATGCATTTAGCCGTAAGTCTGAAGCGATAAGAGTTTAGACGACTTCACTCAACTCATCAACTCAACTCAACTCATCAACTCAACTCAACTCATCAACATCAACAAAGCGCCAATACAGAAACACTTTAGCTTCAGACCTTACGCTATTTGTTCGCAATGTCGGCCCCCCCTCAACCTCCACCTCCACCTCCACCTCCACCTCCTCGTCCCGGCGGGCTCTCCCTTTACGCGAACCTGATCGACGACAAGTCATCCAACACCGTCTCCGGTGCGCCTGTCCTCTATGATTCCCAAGCTGCGGGTGTACCTGCTGCAAAGAATCCAAACCCATCCCTCTTGTTTCAGCCCATCCGTCGACCTCAGGTCAAGACGAGCAAGGCCCAGTCAAAGGCCGGGATTTTCCCCAAGTCTGCCGTCGCGGCCCAGCAGCAGCAGCAGCAGCAGCAGCAGCCGAAACCAGCTGCGGGACCTGGACCTGCACCGGGACTCACAACAGCCGACAACGCGCCTACGGTTGCGGCCAAGACCACATTGGCAGACTGGGCAACTACTGAGGACGACGAGTATCTGTATTCACGTGGCAGCCACAGCAAGAAGAGACGAAAGAAGAAGAGGGGAAAGAACGGAGGAGACAACACTGCACAGACGGATTGGAACGAGATATATGATCCGACACGGCCCACGAATGTAGAGGAATACCTGGCGTCGGACGAGAGGGTATGGGAAATAAGAGAGTGGAGGGATATCCTGTACCGGCATCGCAGGCGGGAGAAAGAGAGCGACAGGAGCGATGATGACGACGAGGATCGTGAGAGCCGACAGATGATGCCAAGTAGGTGTTGTCTATACGACAACAACCGGCACGATATTTTTTAAAAAAAATTTTTTTTGCTAACCAAGTCAAGCCCAGTTTGCGCCTCCCACCTCGTATGCGGCCGTCCCCCCCCCTCCGAGATCTCCGCAACCACCGGCTACCATACCCGACGACGCTACAGGAGACGATGCATACGCCAGACGACTCGCTATATCCCGAGGAACTGCTCCTCCTCCTCCTCCTCCGCCGCCGCCGCCGCCGCCGTCGCATGACAGTGGGGCGGGATACTCGGCAACAATATCTCGGGAGCCTGTCCGCTACATGCAGCCGACTTCCCCCTCGCCTCCCTCGTCGCCACGCGCGGGCCTCGGCAGTGTCTCGGCAGATGACGATGTACCTCAACGCTCGACCATGCCTGGCCAGGCCGGATTCGCAAAACGCCTGATGGGCAAGTACGGCTGGTCCAAAGGCTCGGGTCTTGGTGCGGTCGAGTCAGGCATCATCAACCCGCTTCAGGTCAAAGTGGAGAAGCGCAAACGACGGCCGGACTCGGAGGGCGGCGGCTGGGCTGGGCCAGCCGTCAAAGCCAAAATTTTTGGTGGCAAAAAGAAGCCGACGCAGGGCGGAGCCGAAGGCTACGGACCAATGAGCGAGGTGGTTGTGCTGCGGGACATGCTGGAGGGTATGGAAGATCTCGAGGGCGAGATTGCCGGAGGTCTCAGTCAGGAGATTGGGGAGGAGTGCGGCGAGAAAGTAAGTTTTCAGTCCAGGTCCGGATATTGATATTTTCAACCACTGACAACCCTGGGCAGTATGGAAGAGTAGAAAGGATCAAGATCGACCTCGAGTCAAGGCAGGTGTTTATCAAGTTCACAGACGCAGTGTCGGCACTCAGGGCAGTGAACGAGCTGGATGGGCGCGTGTTCAACGGCAATGCTATCGTGGCACGGTTTTATGACTTGGACAAGTTTGAAAACGGCGTTGTGAGATAGATTTGGTGTGCAGGCCCATGTTGGGCTCGAGTGCAATAACGCTTGAGTGAATGCAAGTAAAGTATGACCACGTGAGGGAAACGTTTCCCGTTGGCAAGAGCATCTGATCAAACTAAGGTTCTGATCGGCCACTTCGTCGAATTTTCAATGGCCCCACCCCGAATACAGGAGAAGACATACGTAGACACCCTAGGCGTACGTGTTTTATATGGTCAGAATAAACTCTTCGTGCGTCCAGGTCCGGCGCTAATATTATCCCCTATCAGTCAGCATCATGTATTTTTCAATATTCCTAATTTTTCTGCCGCTTTGCTATAGGAAATTTATAATGAAAAGATTATGCTAGAAAAACCAGCTCAAAACTATGGGGCCGTGAAAAAATAGTCCTTCCGCACCTGGAGGCCGATCTATGTTAACACTGATAGCGAAGCAGCCATGAAGATGGCTTTGAACCCAGAAACCGCTAATCGCACCGCCCACGTGCGTAAGCATTATCATTTCATCAAGCAGGAAGCCAGTGACTAGCACCTGGTGATCAAGTTCACTCCAGGCACGGAACAAATTGCGGATAGATTGACAAAGTGTCTCGGTAGGAAGGCCTTTAAAGCGTTTATAAAGCACCTGAAGATGGAAACTGTGATTGCAGCACTATCGGATAATATCGGCTAGGGTGAGCTGTGGGAATATCCTCGTATGATCGAGTCGAATATAGCCTTACTTCGGAATAGCTTCACGATATCGCTTCGGAAGCTGATACCGAGGGAGTGTGAGGATAGGTAAAGTGGGGTATAGAGGTCATATGATATAAAGTGGGGCCATCTACATTACCCCGCACGTAGGAACTTTTTCTGCCGCACATTTTTCGTCTAAATTTTTCTCTTTCCCCAACCCGTCCTTGCCGTGTTGCACCCACATTGCCATGTCAAATACAAGTCGGCTAATGGTAGAAGTGTACTCCTCTACTGTCCCTTGGCGCGGCGGCTCCGGCTCGGGCGACCGGCCGGGCCGCACCCCCGACAATCCGTTCGCCGTCATTGACGACGTCGAGGATAGCGACGATAGCAGCGATAGCGACGGCGACGACAACGACAACAGCGGCGGTGGCGACGACGACGATGACGATGGCGACGGCGGCGATGGCGGCGACAACAGCACCAACTCCCGCCCGCGGCCGCAGCTGCCGCCCCCCCCCGCATCCATGAGTCCGCCTTGGGCTTGCCTTGTTATTCTCGTCGTGTGCTCACTGGTTATCTGCAGAAGAAGAGGCGGCGGACCATCCAAGGTCTCCCCGTACTTGGAGATTCCGACGATGAGGATGCGCAGCTACCGCAGGAGGTCGCCCTGCCGTATATCGGCTACATCGGTGCGCTTCGGCGCACTGGTCGGCTCGACTACGCGCAGGGGCCGACGGAAAAATACACCAGGTGCTAGGGCGCTAAGCGTACGTGCGAGTAGGACTCGCACGCTCGCGCGGCGAACCCCTCCCTACGCCTAGCCCTTCGCGGCCTCGTCCGCGTAGTAGAGGCGGGGCAGTATGTAGACCGCCCCTCCTCGGGACTGCCCGGGAAACGGGGCTTCAAACAGCCCACGTTTACCCGGGACTTCAACTAAGTCCTACGCGCATACGACCGCGCTCGGGAGGAGGCTAACTTTAGTCCCTTCTAGGGCTCGGTCATCCCTACGCCCGCTGCCGCCTCCTCGGCCGCTGCGCAGTTCCCCCCCCTCCCCTAGACCCCAGGTAGTCTATCTCGCCTACCCGCGCCGCCCCCCCCTAGCCTATCCCCTGCCACCGGGGTCTTTAATTTTACTAGCGCCGCGGGCGCCCTGACGCGCCGCCCTACGGGGCGTCTAAACCTCGCCCAGCCGTCCAGCGACCTCGCCCTAGTCGGGCGCGGTATAGCGGCCATATACGATACCCTCGGGTAGAGTATAGTGAGTAGGCTGGTTGGTGACGAGTCGGCTCTCACTGATATGTATTCTAGGCCTATATACAGCATCGCGACGCCCTTCGCGATGAGGCGGACCGCCGCCGGGACGAGCGGCTAGGGCAGCTGCTCGACTGTCTCGTGCAGTCGTCGGGGCGGGGGGGCCCCGCGCCGGGAGACGGCCGGCGCGATCGCACCCCTTCGTCCGGGGAGGAGGAGTCTCCCTCCGCATCGCGCCAACGCCGCCGACGCCGACCTAGGGACCACTAGTTGGGGGTTTAGACCCTAATATTATGGCGTATGCGCCACATTTTTTTATTATTTCTTGCTTGGGCCCCGCGGTAGGGATTGGGTTATCTGGGAGGCCCACCACAACCACGACATTAGTCCCAGCTGGCACCAACTGGTCCCACTTGTCGTCACGTGAAACCCTAGATAAACGCACAATCCATCAATGCTACAATATCCTCACACTCCCTCGGAATCAGCTTCCGATGCAATATCGTGAAGCCATTCCGAAAGCACGCGCTATAGCTTCCCCTAGCCGATGTTCAAATCCCCTAGAGGTGCTGCGATCACGGTCTCCATCCTTAGGTGTTTTACGAACGTTTTGAAGGCCTCTCTTCCCAGAGGTGCTGATCGGCTGCCTCCTGCTTGATGAAGTGGTAGTGCTTACGCACGTGGGCAGTACGATTCGCTATTTCTGGATTCGAAGCCATCTTTATAGCTACCTCACTATTAGGGTAAACGTGGATAGGTCTCCCCCTCAACGATAACCCTATCCCTAGGTTATCTAGGAAGTTCCGTATCCATGCCAGGTCACGGCCGATAGCGCCACGTATTCAGCTTCACCGGTTGATATATGTAGTGACAATTTTCTGCTTTCTGGCGGCCCAGCTGACAGCGCCTCTAGCCATCATCACCACCTATCCGCTCTGGCGCCCCGAAATTAGCGTCGCAGTATCCGCACAGTCCCAGATCGTTATCGACGTGATTGAACTCTAGGCTATAGGTGATTCCCAGATACTTCGATCCTTTGCCGTATCTCAATATGGTCTTTGCGTACTTTAAGTGATCCGCCCTAGGTTGCTTCATACCTCTAACTGGAGTTATGCGCGATATCTGGCCCAGTTATATTAGCAGCGTATTGAATTGAACCCAGCATTGACCGAAACAGGGCTGCCGACTCGTCATCCACGATATCACCAGCCTCTAGGTCTGCTAGTTTCTGCATTATCTCTGGGCCTGGTGACTGGATGGGGTTAATATTGAATATATCGTAGCGTTCTAGTATCTTATCCTAGTACCCATCTTGAACTAGGCTCGTGGCCCCATCTGATCGGTTGACGATACGTACCCCTAGGTACTGCTTCGGAATACCTATCAACTTAACCTCAATACCTCGCTAGCAGAGATCCTCAGCTAGGGCCTCCAGGCTCGTCGCATTTGATCCGGCTACGATAAAATCGTCGATATAGGTGTTAATAATGATCAACCCCTTCTTAACGTATGATTCGGTGTTAGTATATACGGCGGAGTCGTATAAGCTAGGGCGAAACCCTATATCCTTTAGGGTAGTACGTAGCTTCTATTACTACTCGAAACTAGCCTACTTTAAACTATAGAGTAGCTTCTTTACCTCTATAATCTTCTAATCCTTATAATAATCTATACTTCTTTACTTCCTCTAGGTTCTTTACTATATACTAGTAGATCTAGGGCGGTACTAGTATATAGATTATATAGTAGAAGTCCCTTAAAAAGTACGCCCTAACTATATCTATTTAGATCTTCTTCTAGCCTAGGGCTATTACTATTACTAATAGGATACTCTATAATACTAATCTTACTATACTTACGTAGTAATTATCGAAATCCTCCCCTACTCGTTATCGAAAGCCCTTTACTACTATTCGTACTTTATACTTAATAATCTTACTATCGGCGTCGCGTTTAACTTTATATACTATTTTACTATCGATAGTATTTATATTCTTCTTAAAGCTATTTTAGAAGTAGAACGTCCTACGATTAGTTAGTATCTTTAACTCGGTATCGTATACTTTTAGCTATTATTCGCGGTCTAGGCCTATTATCGCCGCGTAGTAGTTTAGCTAATCTAGGTTAACTCTATCGATATAGAAATTTACGAATACTTTATCTAGTATATTAAATACTTCTAGGTTCTAATTCACGATAGATACCCTATTAAAAAGGTTATTCTTATACTAATCTAACTACTCGTCGCTAGCCGTCGTATTATTATCCTTAATATCTTTATCTTCTACTCCCCCTCGGCGAGTAGATTAATTAGCCGCCTTTAGGGTTAGTATAGGTTTATATCGAGGTTTAAAGGTCCTAGGCGCGTAGGAGGTCTTCGTTACCTTCGTAGGGTCGATAGCCTAGAGTTCTTCGTAGAATTTTATATCTCTACTAACTATAATCTTCTTTAATACTTCTAGGGCTACTTTATATAGATAATACTTTTAGAATCCTACGAGGATACCGGACTCGCCTCTAACTTCTACTTTTCTTCTTATATTATTAATTACTCTAACTACTACTTTACTTCCTAGGATTTATAGCTAATCTAGTTTTAGCTTAGCTTAGAATAGCGCTACTTTACCGATAATATCTAGTAGTAATAATCGAGGTTAGTACCGATAAATCTATATTTTATAGACTTTAGCTAGGGTCTTATTTTCTACTACGGCTTTACTAGCTATATAATTTATTAGGTCTATATAAGTATTTAGTACCTAGGGCTAAAATTCCTAAAATATACCCCTATTAATTATAGCCGATCGAGTTTATATAAAGATCGTTCTAAACCTAAGTTTAGTAACGCCGTCTTATTCTAGGGAATACGTAGGGGTAGGTTCTAACTAGATACCCTTTCCTCGGTAATATTCGCTAATTACCCCGATACCGATATCTATTCCGTTATTATACCTTACCTAAGTTAGGAGAGTCTCTATTTTAGTAGCGAAAGTCTTTAAGACTTCTTTAGCTACTTCTACCTTTATACCGGTAATACTAACCTTTCGTAGTCTAAAGGCGTTATCTACGACTTAAACTACGTAACGACTAGATAGGCTAGTAGGTTTATTCGATAAGATATCTAGTACTAGACCCTTTCCTAGGATAGTCTCCCTCTCTTACCGGTACTTTAGGGTATACCGTAGCGATTTCGACCTATCGTATACCGTATAAGCTATCTCCTCGGCTAATCGTTTAACCTTATATAGGGTTATCTAACCTAGTTCCTCGATATCGGTATACTTATAAGTTATTACTAGCGCGTTTAGCCTAGGATAAGCTAGTCTTCGGTAGATAAGTTAGACCTTTTCTACCTCTCTATTTATAAATACGAGATCCTATTCTTCTTCACCTACTAGATAGGCGCCTAGGCTAATTATAGCTATCTCTTATAAAGTAGCTTTACTTAATTTAGGTCTTTCCGAATATTTACCAACCTAGAAGCTTATCTTAAATACCGATACTACCTTCTCGCCGTTCGAAGCTAGAATATCGAGGCCGATTAGCTTACTACTTTTCTAGTACTACTTCTTACCTAATATAATATAGTATAGGAAGTTCGGTACTATAATAATATCCGAGAGGCTTATAGGGGTTTCGAACCCTACTCTCTCCTCTACTATCGTAATTAATACTATATATAAGTAGGTAACTACGACTATTATACCGCCGGTTATAAAATTATAACCGTCTAGGAGTCGCTTTACCGTACCTTCTACAATAGTTACTATACTATTCGTAATATAGATATCCGATCTAATATCGAATATCTAGGGCTTTAACTTATCTTACTTTAGGACTATATAGCTAGGTACTATTACGGCCTAATTAATTAATCCTCCCCCCTAGATACCTATATTAATCCTAAGGTTAGTGCCTTATAGTTCTTTAGCGGGTTAGGCCTATACTTATACTATATTATTCTATAGGTAATCCTTTTTTATATACCCCTTCTATTTATATTTATAGTAGGTTATCTCCTTATTATTATTAGTACTATTATCGGTAGTACCCTTAGAGTTTCTAGAAGGCTTTTTTATACTATTATCCGGTAAGTCGGTACCGTCCTTATACTTAGTAGTATAATACTCGTACTTCTTATAGCCTAGTCGGCTATAACGGTAGTATATAATATTTACTTTATTATTAGGTATATAGGTCTTCTTTTCGTCGATCTTCTTCTTATCCCTATTACTATTATTATCTTTATTTCTACTCTAGTTACCGTTTAGTATTTTATTTCGGTCGGCCTCTCTAATTAACTATACCGTCTTACGGTATATCCCTTAATTATCTATAATAATACCTTTAACTATTAATACTATATTTACTAGTTCTAGGTATCGGCCGGCGTAACCTTTCACTAAGGCTTCGGTATATATATCTACGTTCACGCCGAAAAGAGGTTGATATTTAGCGAATATCTATTCCGCCCTAGTGACGAATTGACTGGCCGTTTCGTAGTGGGCTATTTTTAGGTTAATTACTTATTGTCATGGACTGGCACGAGCGTAGTATAGCAGATAGTACCAGCTGGCCATGTAAGGGATAAAAAGGGTCTTAGATAAAGCCTATAAGCTAGGGATATAGTCTAAGGGCGATAAAGGAGGTGGCTAGGAGGCACGCGCCTATATAAGGATAGAAGGGGAACCTACTAGAAAAGGGGGATCTAGCTCCTTATAAAGGTTATACTACTATTATTACGATAGAAGCTTTAATTAACTATACTCTATCCGCACCGTATCTACACCTTATTTACAATATCTACACGTATTAGGATTACGACGCCTTTACTCTCTAACTTACGGACCCTAATTATTAAAAGGCCTGACACTTATTCCTATATCGTTATTCTTTCCTAGGCTAATATAGGCTTTATCGCTATATTAAGCCTAGTCTATATGTCGTGCGATAATTCATAGTGGGCGTAGGTGTTATATAGCCTACTACTAATTGTATTTAGAAGCTAGGTCACTATATAAGCGTCTGCCGATAGGTGTTAGGCCGTTTAATACGTGGATACGTAAGTTAGAGAGTAAAGGCGTCGTAATCCTATTATATATACGTATCGTAGATAAGGTATAGATACCGTGTAGATCGCGTGTAGTTAATTAAAGCTTCTATCGTAATAATAGTAGTATAACTTTTACGAGGAGTTAGATCCCCCTTTTTCTAGTAGGTTCCCCTTCTCTCCTTATATAGGCGTATACCTCCTAGCTACTTCCTTTATCTCCCTTAGACTATATCCCTAGCTTATAGGCTTTATCTAAGACCCTTCTCATCCCTTATATAGCTAGCTGGTGCCATCTGCTATACTACACTCGTGCCAGTCCATGACAGCACGAAGCGAGACTCGCTTCTTTGATAACTAGTGCTATTTGATTACTCTCTTCGCCGAATAGGAGGTTATTCTCGCCTATATCTAGGCCTAGCTGCTACCGACTCGCACGCGATGTAAAGGGTTAAGACCCCTCTAAAGCCTCGGCTACACCCTCGCCAACCGCAAGCAGCCCTACACGCAGACCAGTTACCTAATACCCCGTTATCTTCGCCGCCGTCTAATTCTACGAATACTATTCAGATCGATAAGAAAACACTACCTCTAGAACCAGGAGAACTTAAGCGTTCTAGAGAACCTACTTTCGACTTAGTAGCTTAACTATCGAACTAGGAATCGACGGTGGCGTATTCCGGAACCCTAGCGTAGGGAAACCCCGAGATATATCACTAGCCTCTTCTATTAGACTAAAACCTAGGTCTAGGCCTATAGAACCGTACGGACTTCTCCGGACCCTTTAAGGGTCCCTCGCTATATATAAAGGACCCTACGCCTCCCGTAGGGTCTCCTTCTTCCTTCTCTTCTCTTTAGTTTAGAATACAATCTCATTCTACGTAAAAAGGTTTACCTCTTACGTAGACCGTTATACGCGATGGTCGCTTCACTATACTGGTGGCTATCTCAACTTTGGTAATATCACCAGTAACGCGGCTAAATAGACTCACTTCTTATTAAAAAGCTTCATACCTAGCTCTTAAATTACTATATTAGGTACCTTTCAAGCGACTGTTCTATGCGCTGAAGCTGCGATTAATCGTGATAACGAGCGGCGCGCGCGTGAAGCTATCACGATCAAGCGTGAACATCTAGGCAAGCTTTGGCTGAACGACTTACCGTGCCGTATCTCGAAATACGCGCTAGATCTCCTTTTGCTATAGTATCGCATGGCAGTTGGCGAAGAAGCCAAAGAAGGCGATATCACGGCTTGTTTAAGCCTCTTTACGGCATAGTTTGGCCTACCTTATAGCCATACTTTACGCGAGAAGATTGCTAATAGGGCGTGCCTCTCTATTACGGATATCTATACGCACTAGTATCTGGCTATCGCCGAGGTATTTCGTCAAATTACTCTTCTTCTTTCTAGATATCTACTAATTTTTAATATATCTATAGAATATCTATGATCTACACTTAAATATACTCGATCCGCCGGTTATACAGTGGTCTGGAAGGCCGCGAAACGAAAGGCTAGACGTGCCTCGGCAATACCTACTTACAGCTGTTCGCGCGCGCGCTAGCATCCAGCACGCGGATACTGGTGATCGTAGCCGTGGAAGCCGAAGCCGTGGCCGTGGCCGTGCTTCTGGCGCTTCTTCTAGCGCTGCTTCTAGCCGTGGCGTTGATAGTAGCCAACCTGGAGTCGCTCTATCTTCGCCTTCGCCACCGCCTTTACACGCGATTAGCACGCTTACACCTAATGATCGCCGCCTACTCGCTGCTAGCCAGCAGCTGCTACCGTTAATACAGCGATTGCTAAGCGCCTTTGAGATGCTATTCGTGATCGAGACCCCAGATTTGATAGCCAACCTTGGCCGTGGTAGAGGCCGTGGTAGAGGCCAGATAGCTTCTTCTTCGCCAGATCTTGAATAAACGCCGCTATAAGATTACTTCTTAGCGCACGTAGATGACTTCTTCACGCTCGTAGATATCTTACGATCACCTATCTCTAGGCCTCAAAATAGCCTCTAGTAGCTGACACGGTAGTCTATGCGTTTATTTACTCCCCCCTATTATATCTATTACAATATCGGAATATCGGAGAGTTCAATTCCGCACGCTAACTACTATGGGAATATTAAACTAATGTACTTATGTATTTGTATTGCGACTTACATGGATGCCCGGATAAATCTACAGGGGTGCCCGAATAGATAGCTTTATATTAAATTATATTTAAATCACTATTTTTTATCGAGTTTCGAGAATAATTTTTTTAGGGTGGCCAAAAGAGGGGGTGGGGACTCTAGGTGTGCTATAATAGTGAGTGATAAACACATGTAAGGATATGGGTACGGCTGGGTAGATATTTTGTGTGTTTAGGGGCCAGCTGGTGATACCTAGGTGTGACGCCGTATCTACGGTAGGCCTCCTAGGTAGATATCTACTATAATTAAAGAGTTTTACGATAGATTTAATTAAGTAACTATAATACGATTAATCTAGTAGTAGGGTTTAGTGATATCTAAGCCCTAACTAGCTATAGTTAACTCTACGAATTCTTATAGGTTATGAGCTCAGTAATCTCGTAAGAAGAAGGCGTAGGTTAAAGGAAATTAATTACGATAGTTTTATAGCGATACGGTTTAGAACGCCCCGGAAGAGGGTATAATAATAAGTACCGAACGGCGCGTCTAAATATTAGAAATAGTACGATAGAAAATAGATTAATCTACGGGGATATAGCTAGTATCGTACTACTAGTATATTAGATAGGTATATTAGTAGAGGATATCTAGGTATCCAAAGAATATAAGAGGATATATAAGGAACCCCTAGCGTAGGTATACCGCGTAGTACTAGAGTAGTAACTAAAGGCTATAGTATCCGTAGTATATAGGCTAGAACGCGATTAGCGAGTACCCGGTATAGATAACTATAGGTTTAGTAACTTATCGGATAGCTAAAGCGCGGCGGGTTTAGCCCTATTTATATTCTCGATACCCTAGAGATTAGTAGTAGTATTAAATACCTAGTATAGGTAAGTAGTACTTAAATATATCCGTAGACCGAATATATAGTATAACGAAGTACTAAGTCGAAACCCCTACCTTAAATAGAACCTACTACTATTAGAAATAAGTATCGACTCTCGGGTAGAGGATTAGTTAAACGATACCGAATAAGTAACCCTAAGGGCCGTACTTACCGTAAAAGAAACTAAGAAATAGAAGATTAAGTACTTAAAAGAAAAGAAACTAGTAGGAGCTAACGACTAGATAGTCTAGAAGTAAATAGTTAAGAGGGCTTTTAGGATAATCTCGATCGACCCGGATAAAGGAGAATTAGTTAATATAAACCTATTAGTAGATACTTATATAGTAACCTAGCTTCTAAATATAATTAGTAGTAGGCTATATAATACTTACGCCTACTATAAACTATCGTACGATATATAGACTAGACTTAATATAGCGATAAAACCTACGCTTACCTAAGAAAGAATAATAATATAGGACGATTTAATTAACCTAAAAATAATAAATAACGAAATAGCTAGCTAGTTCGTTACTAGAGCTAAATAGATATTCGCTAAATACTAACCTCTCTTTAACGTAAACGTAGACGTATATACTAAAGCTTTAGTAAAAGGTTATACTAGCCGATACCTAGAACTAGTAACTATAGTATTAATAGTAAAAGGTATTATTATAGATAACTAAGAAATATATTATAAGATAGTACGATTAATTAGAGAAGCTGACCGAAATAAAATACTATACGGAAACTAAAGTAGAAATAAGGATAATAGTAGTAATAAGGATAAAAAGAAAAGCGACGATAAGAAGTCCTACGTACCTAATAATAAGGTAAGTATAATATACTACTATTACGGCCGATAAAGCTATAAGAAGTATGAATACTACGCTACTAAGTATAAGGATAGTACCGATTTACTAGATAATAGTATAAAGAAGCCTTCCGGTAACTCTAAAAGTACCGCCGATAAGAATACCGATAATAATAAAGAGATAACCTACTATAAGTATAAATAGAAGGGGTATTTAAAAAAGGATTACCTATAGAATAATATAGTATAATTATAGGGCTAAACCGTAGAGGAACCGTAGGGTATTAACCCTAAGATTAATATAGGTATCTAGGGGGGAGGATCGATTAATTAGGCCGTAATAGTACCTAGCTATATAGTCCTAAAGTAAGATAAGTTAAAGCCTTAGATATTCGATACCGGTTCGGATATCTATATTACGAATAGTATAGTAACTATTATAGAAGGTACGGCGAAGCGACTCCTAAAAGGTTATAACTTTATAACCGGCGGCGGGATAGTCGCTATTACCTACTCGTATACGGTATTAATTATAATAGTAGAGGAGAAAAAGAAGCTTAAAACCCTTATAAGCCTCTTAGATATTATTATAGTACCGAATTTCTTATATTATATTATATCTAGTAAGAAGTAGTACTAGAGAAATAATAGGCTAGTCGGCCTTAATATCCTTACTTCGAATAGCGTAAAAGTAATATTAGTATTTAAAATAAGCTTCTAGGTCGGTAGGTACTCGGAAAGCCCTAAATTAAATAAAGCCGTACTAAAAGAGATAGTAATAATTAGCTTAAGTACCTATACGGTAAATAAAGAGGAATAAGACCTCGTATTTATAAACTAAGAAGCGGAGAAGGTCTAACTTATCTATAGAAGGCTCGCCTATCCTAGACTAAACGCGCTAGTAATAACTTATAAGTATACCGATATCGAGGAACTAAACTAGATAACCCTATATAAAGTTAAGCAATTAGCCGAAGAGATAGCTTACTTAGTATACGATAAATCGAAATCTCTAAGGTATACCCTAAAGTACCGGTAAAAGAGGGAGAGTATCCTAGGAAAAGGTTTAGTACTAGATATATTATTAAATAAACCGGTAAGCCTATCTAGAAAGTACGTAGTTTAGGTCGTAGATAATACTTCTAGGTAACGGAAAATTAGTATTACTAGTACTAAGATAGAAGCGGCTAGAGAGGTCTTAACGATCCTAAAGACCTTCTTAACCGAAATAGAGACTTTACTAACCTAGATAAAGTACGATAACGGAACGGATATTAGTATCGGAATAATTAGCGAATATTACTATAGAAGAGGGATTAGATTAGAACCTACCCCTATATACTCCCTAGAATAAGATAGCGTTACTAAACTTAGGTTTAGAACGATCTTTACGAGGACTCGGTTAGCTATAATCGATAGAAAGATACCCTAGGAGTTTTAGCCCTAGGTACTAGAATCCTATATAAACCTAATTAATAATATAGCTAGTAAAGTAGTAGTAGAAAATAAGACCCTAGCCGAGGTATATAAAGCGTAGATTTACCGTTATTAGCCTCGCTTATTACCCCTAGACTTTATCGGTAAAGTAGCGCTTTTTTAAGCTAAATTAAAATTAGATTAGCTATAAATCCTAGGAAGTAAAGTAGTAGTTAGAGTAATTAATAATATAAGGGGGAAGATAGAGGCTAGAGGCGAGTCTAGTATCCTTATAGGATTCTAAAGGTATTATTTATATAAAGTAGCCCTAGAAGTAATAAAAAAGATTATAATTAATAGAGATATAAAGTTTTACGAGGAACTCTAGGCTATCGACCCTACGAAAATAACGAAGACCTCGTACGCGCCTAGAACCTTTAAACCGCGGTATAAGCCTACGCTAACCCTAATACCTAATTAACTTACTCGCCGAGGGGGAGTTAGAGTTAGGAATAAAGAGATAGAGGATAACGACGTAACGGCTAGCGACGAGTAGGTAGATTAGTATAAGAATAGCCTTTTTAATAGGGTATCTATCGTAGATTAGAACCTAGAAGTATTCGAAGTACTAGATAAGGTATTTACTAGCTTCTATACTAACGGGGTAGACCTAGATTAACTAAACTATTACGCGGCGATAATAGGCCTAAACCGCGAATAATAGCTAAAGGCGTACGATACCGAATTAAAAATACTAACCGATCGTAGGACGTTCTACTTCTAAAATAACTTTAAGAACGTTAATACTATCGATAGTAAAATAGTATATAAAATTAAATACGACGCCGATAGTAAGATCGTTAAATATAAAGTACGAATAGTAGTAAGAGGTTTCCGGTAGCGAGCGGGGGAGGACTTCGATAACTACTATATAAGTATAGCTAAGTTAGTATTATAGAGGATCCTTTTAGTAATAGTAATAGCCCTAGGCTAGAAGAAGATTTAAATAAATACGGTTAGGGCGTACCTTCTAGGGGACCTTTACTATATAATCTATATACTAGTACCGCCCTAGATCTATCGGTATATAGTAGAGAACCCCGAGGAAACTAAGAAGTATAATTACTATAAGGATTAGAAAATTATAGAGGTAAAGAAACTACTCTATAGTTTAAGGTAAGCTAGATTCGAGTAGTAGTAGAAGCTATATTCTACCCTAAAGGATATAAGGTTCCGCCCTAGCTTATACGACTCCGCCGTATATACTAATACCGGTACCGACTCGAGCGATAAGAAGGGATTAATTATTATTAATACTTATATCGATAACTTTATCGTAGCCGGGGTAAATAGCTAAGGTCTAGAGACCCTAGTAGAGGATCTCTACTAGCGAGGTATTAAAGTAGAGGTAATAGGTATTCCGAAATAGTACCTAGGGGTACGTATCGTTAACCGATCGGACGGTACTATAAGCCTCGTTTAAGATAGGTACTAAAATACGATAGCGGAACGCTATAAAGCGACCGGCCTTAACCCTATTTAATTACTAGGCCTAGAGATAATATAAAAGCTAGCGGACCTAGAAGCTAGCGGGGATACCCTAGATAACGAATCGGTAGTACTATTCCGGTTTATAATAGAATTAATCTAGTACGCTACTAATATAACTAGGCTAGATATCGCGTATAATTTAAATATTCTAGCTAGGGGTATAAAATAACTAAGGATAGATTACCTAAAGTATATTAAGGTAGTACTAAGATACGGTATAGGATTAAAGTATTTAGGTATTACCTATAGCCTAGACTTCGATTATATTAATAATAATCTTAGTTTATACGGATACTACGACGTAAATTTCGGGGCGCCGGATTCGAAGAATATAAGCGGATAAGTTATAATAATAGCTAGAGGCGCCGTTAGCTAGGCCGCTAGGAAGTAAAAGATCGTTACTATATTAACCGGTAAAGTTAAATACGTAGTACTATTATCTATCGGCCGCGAGCTAGCCTAGGTTTAAAACTTCCTAGATAACCTAAGAATAGGGTTATCTTTAAGGGGGAGGCCTATCTACGTATATACTAATAGTAAAGCGGCTATAAAAATAGCCTCGAATCTAGAAATAGCTAACCGTACTACCTACGTACGTAAGTATTACTACTTTATTAAGTAGGAAGCGGCGGATTAGTACCTAGCGATTAAATTTACCCTAAGAACGGAGTAAATAGCGGATAGTTTAACGAAATACCTAGGTAGAGAGGCCTTTAAAACGTTCGTAAAGTACCTAAGAATAGAAACCGTAATATAGTTACCTATAGGAGGTAATTACCTTTAAAATTACTACGCTAGGATTTATTTATTTAAGGGTACGAATAGACCGGACGATTAGGTAAATATATACGACGAGAAATAACGAAGCTATTCGGAAATAGCTTTATAATACTATATCGGAAGCTAATTCCGAGGAGGAGTATAAAGATATAGGTACGGCTAGGTAGATATTTTATACGTTTAGGGGCTAGCTAGTAATACCTAGGTATAACGCCGTATCTATAGTAGGCCTCCTAGGTAGATATCTACTATAATTAAAGAGTTTTACGATAGATTCAATTAAGCAACTATAACACGATTAATCTAGCGGTAGGGTTTAGTGATATCTAAGCCCTAACCAGCTGCAGTTGACTCCACGAATTCTCACATATATCCTACGCGTCTATCCTAAGAATGGAACGCGAAGGAGATAATACTTTGTGTATTCCGTATATACCTACCGGATGGTTATATAGCCCGCTTCGGGGATAGTAGACTGGTGGCGAAGGCTGCGAACCTTACGTTATACTATACTTACCAGCCCTTAAATACGTAATATATTATATATAACTACGTCTAGGAGGGAAGTCTCCTAACGTAGGAAGAAAGGGATTACCTCTATATAGTTATCGGGACGGTATCGTCGTTAAGGGGGTCGTAGCCCTTACGAGGTACTATAAGTCTACTCTCTCTATACGTAGGAAGTACCTTAGCTACTAGAAGAGTTACTATAAGGGATAGCCCTCGCGTACGATAACGGGGAAGATAAGCTTCCTTTATATTAGATATAGGCTAGTAACCGCTATAGTAAGCGAGTTATACCCTTATCTAATATATATATATATATATATCTATACGTCTATCTACATAAGGCCTATAATAGGATACGTAGGAAAGAAGGGCTATTATATATAGCTAGGGTAGCTATAAAGAGAAGGGGGCATCCTATTATAGCTAAGAGCGTAGTGACGGGGAGGATCTCGGTGTATTAGTACGACCTAGGGGGTAGGATACGTGACCCGACGCGAGGGACGGAACGGGATACGTAATCTAATACGAGGGGTAACGCGTAGGGAAAAAGGAGCTTAAAAAAGGGGGGCTACGACGCGTAGAGAAAACCCTTCTCTTCCTAAGAATATTATTCTCGTTAAGTTAGACTATAAGGTTAGAGAATAAGAGATACGCAACTTTAACCACCTCTTCCTACGCATACCTAGTCACTCCCTACGTAGCCCTACTACACACCTACGCCGGTTCTAACCGTGACATCTAGGTATAAAAGTCAGGCAGATTACCCTAGATAGTTGAATAAAGCAGAACTTATATACATATATGACTTTATTTAATTCCTAATTAGATAATTAAGGCCGTAAGCCTCACCTTTTCGGTATCAGCAGGATAATCGCAGAGGTCCGCTGGTATCAAGCACGGTTGTGAGCAATCGTGACAAGTTACTTATTTAAATAAGTTATATACGTAGAAAAATAGCTTTTACTTTTATTAGGAGTAAAAATATAAGAAAAAATCGGGGAAAATCAGGGAAAAAAGTATATATTAGATTCTAACCTTAAGTATTAATATATTATTTTAGATTATTTTTAATAAATTTATTCGCGTTTTTATAGGCTTTTTTACTATATAATACG
>JAOYNU010129413.1:0-26651 GCA_026745395.1 Tympanopsis confertula | reverse complement strand
CGCCAGGCAGATAAGAGACACGCCACTCTGGATCCAGTTCCTTACCGCGACTTGCATATCCCAATCAAGAAGACTGGTATCTACCGGTTACAGCGTGTTGTTGACGAATCTCAGCTTGATGTACGGACTCGCACTTCTGATGCCCTGGTAGTAGCCTGCCCGCGGGCACTGCTGAAGAACTCCCACACCAATAAATGCAAAGGAGAATTGTCAAATCTGGTTCTCGAGGTCGAAGGCACGCCTCCTTTGAAAATCAAATATAGTCGCCAGGTCAACTCTCACGATCGCGGATTCTCCTTCCAAAATATCCAGCCAGACAATCTTCGATCTCCGTTGATTAATCAGAAGCCAAGCGGTGCCCTTTTCAGCGTCAATCAACCGGATATTTCATGGGCTCAGAGTCAAACCATAAATGTTCCTCTCAATGAGTCGCTGAATGTTGGAGGAGATTGGTTCTATGCAGTTGAGGAAGTTCACGACGCGTGTGGAAACATTGCTAATTATTCCTCCGTGTTTGAAGATGGAGAGCGTCCGTCTACCAAATCTGTCTCGCAGTGGCACCAATTCTCGGTCCATGAACGCCCCGTGGTTTCTTTGACAGGCTGCAACGACCAACGACCACTTGAAGTTGCTCGTGGAGATTCTGTTGACCTGCCGATGAGGTTCCAACCTGTTGGGAGAGGTTACACTGGCGATGGCCCCTTCTCGGTTGTATACTCATTCAATGCTGAAACCGACGGACAGAAGACTGACCCCCAGACTTCCCGCACTCTTGTTCTGAAGAATCTGGACCAAAAATCACCGATTAAAGAACCTGGTTGGTACGCTTTGTCATCTGTCTCCAGTCAATTCTGCCCGGGCGATATCTTGGAACCCTCTTCCTGCTACTTGCAAAACCCACCAGAGCCTGAGCTTTCCATGAAGTATGAGAAGGTCTTTGACCGGTGTGCCAATAACGCGATTGGTCTCTTGGTTGATCTTGATCTCACGGGATCCCCACCATTTCGTGTCCGTTACAATGTTGAGAGCTCTAAGGGAGTTTTCACCAAGACGGAAACCATCAACGGACTGAGAAGCCAATTGGATCTGACTCCTTCTGAAGCTGGCTTCTATCGCTACCGTTTCTTGGACATCGAGGACTCTGTCTATTCGCCAAGATCATTGAAAGACAAAGTCGAGGTTCTTGAGCAAGATGTCAAGCCACCGGCTTCTGCTCATTTTGTTGGATCGAGGCAATTGCGGAAGGCATGCTTTGGCGAGTCCATCTCCGCCGGTATCTCCTTCTTGGGAGAAGCGCCATGGACTCTCCAATACGAGCTCATTCACAACGGCAAGAGGACCAAGCATGTGCTCGAGTCTGACACCGAGACGGCGACGATCACCACTGATAAGTTGGTTAGTGGTGGCGAATACAGCCTCGCCTTGACTAGCGTCAAAGACAAGTCGACTTGCAAGCGCACTTTGAAGGACACCATCAAGATTGAGGCCCGATCAAAGCCACCCCATGTTTCATTTGGACAAATTGACAAGAAGCGAACTGTCTCTGCGCTGCAAGGCTCAAAGATCGAAATTCCCGTCAGATTGAGCGGTGAACGGCCATGGTCTGTGAAGTATAAGAACGTGGATACCGACAAGGCTCCAATTGAGAAGACATTCCTCAGTGAGAACAGCGCTTTGACCGTGACTCAGGAAGGTCTTTATGAGATCCTCGAGGTCAGAGATAGCTCATGTCCCGGAACTGTAGATGACTCTGCGAAGGAGTTCGAGGTATCATGGATCCCACGCCCCCAGATCATCGCAGTCGACGGTACCGCCATTGGGTCTACGAAAGAGTACGCCAAGCCTGAAGTCTGCCAGGGTGACGACGATAGTCTTGAACTCCGCCTTTCTGGCAACCCTCCATTCGCTGTTCAATACGAGCAGCGTCGAAAGGCAGACCGTTCGGCTTCAACTGCTCAGCGGAATCTGAGAACTGCCCTGAACGTGATCTCAACCGAGATGGACACTTCTGAGGCTGGCCTTTACACCTACAAATTCACCGATGTCAGTGACAATCTTTACGACCATGATCCTAAGAGCAACTCCTTGGTTGTGACTCAGAAGGTCAACTCGCTCCCAACAGCTCGTTTCGATTCTCCTGGTCACATTTATGGTTTCTGCAAGGAGGATGTGAGTGGTGAAGAAACAATTCCCATCACCCTCGAAGGTGTCCCACCTTTCTCCTTGGAGATCACGATCAAGCACCACTCAAACGCCAAGCCAGAAATTGTGTCGATTCCCAAGATCAACTCGAACCGTCACAATTTGCCCATTCCCCGACGTCATCTCGACCTTGGGCAGCATGTGGTCAGTATTCACAAGGTTCGGGATTCCCGTGGTTGCCAGCGCACGAATGAATACGATACCTCATCCGTCAGAGTCTCTGTTTCCGATGTCCCAACCATTATTCCCCTTGAATCCAAGGTCGACTATTGTGTTGGTGAGCGTTTGTCGTTCTCTCTTTCCGGCCACGCCCCCTTTGATGTGTTCTATACATTCAATGGCGCCCAGCGCAAGGCCACCTCTCAAAACACCAACTTCCGCCGTATCGCAGAGCGCGCTGGAGAATTTTCCATCACTGCGGTCAGTGATGGGGCCAGTGGTAGATGCAAGGCGCATAAGGATATCACCAAGACGATCCACGAAATGCCCAGCGTGCGAATTAGCAATGGGCAAGTTTCGGTGGTTGATATCCACGAAGGTGGAGAGGCTGAGCTCCATTTCGATTTCTGGGGAACACCCCCATTCGAGTTCACGTAAGTCATTTCTCCACATTCGCATCTTTCTCGTTACTAATACTTTTCACAGTTATATTCGAAGCTCTAACGCCCGCAAGGGTAAGAAGTCGGAAGTTCTTGACATCAAGCATGACATCTCCTATGAGCATCGCAAGACTGTCAAGACTGCCGACGAAGGTACCTACGAAGTAGTGGCGATCAAGGACAAGTTCTGTTCTTTCGCCTCGCAGGTACCAACGGGCAAGTCAGACCGTGGCTCTTCATGATATGTTAAATGATTTAGGTTTCTTTGCGAATTAATGCTGGTGCTGGATGGTTTGTTTTGGATAGTTTGCATTGCAGCGGCGCTAGCAGGTAAATGTACATTCACCAGTAAGGCAGATTTAATTCAGATATATTTCTATTCTTTCACATGCTTTAAAACTCAAGCTTGTCCATCGCTAGTCTCAATTGTTTGTATAAGGCCATCTCCCAGCCGGGCAATTTCATTCAAGATCGCCGGCTTGTTGATGACGACAGAATCCTGCTGCTCTTTCGAGCCTGCCGATGTCGTCGAGTAGGCGGTCTTCAGGTTCCAAGAACGTGGCTTAGCTGACTGTGGGTTCCACAGACCGGCAATCACAGGGCAACTTTCGTCGCCGTGAAAGAGGAGCACGTTCTGGCTGTAGCAAGCTTGGAGATCATGCACGAAGGACTTGATAACATGCAGCTTGTTGATCTTGTTCGAGCTGCCCGAGTTGGCCAGGTTCTTGAACTTGGAGGAGCCCGAGTGCTCAGCCAGTAGCTTAGGTTGTAGATTGAGGACGAAATCGTAAGGCGCGAGAGATGTCTGGAAAAGATCAGACAGGTCCATATCATGGCCTTGCTGTCGGAGCAAGTTGATAGCTGCCTTCGCTAATGCAGACATCCGACCTGCGACAACCTTAGATGGCATCTCATATTGCGTCCAGGTAGCTCCGTCCGTGTCAAGATCTGATGCTACAAACAAAGCCACTGTGTTCATCGCTGGGTCGATATTACGCCAGGCAGTGAAGCGAGTGCGGACGGTCTCGGAAACCTCTGGGGTCAGGTCACCACTCAAATCCACGATGAAAGGCTCTTGGTGCCAATCCCAGCGGGAGATAAGATGCAAAGCCCGCAAGAATCCAGTCATGATACTGGAGGGACACTCCCATGGGGCAGGTTGGGTAAAGACACGCGCGGTAAGCAGTTCGACTAGCTCTTCAGGCATTTGAGCGGAGAAGAGGTGGGAGCTGAACCAGTGCTTGACCAGACGAATAGTAGGAGAGAGCAATGGGAGACGAGTGCAAAGACTTCGCATTGACTGGGTCAGACGAGGAGAGTGCACAAACACCTGCTTGAACTTGTAGAGAGCATATGCAACCTCTTCTCGATCGCGCGGGCTAATAAACTTGTATTTAAGCTGGCGTTCAAGGAGAATCTGCTCGCGCTCGTGGTGGATTCTGAGACGGAAGAGGACACCAGACTCGTGAGCGATATCAAGATAGTTGTTGTTGAGTATCTTGCTATTCTCATTTTCCAAGCCCACTCGGCAGGATGATGCTGCACCGGATGACTTCAGGGAATCTCCGATTTTCAGCAAGAATGCAGCCTTGGTCATTTGAATTGCTGCAAAGTCATCCGGCCATCGAGAAGAACTCTCGAATTGAAGGGCAACATCAGCAGCCTGTTGAGCTCCACCGTTGCCTCCTACTCTCAATGCAGTGTATCGGAGTAATGGAGATGCGGGGGCAAGGTGTCGAATAGTCAGGGGCACTTCCTCCATGTTGCCAACAGAGCGCTCCAATTCCTTGAATGCCTCATTGATGGATTGGAAAGCAGGGCTGGAGTAGGCTATAATTCCATCGCCTTCGTCGGAAAGCTTCTCATCATATTCGTCGCCAATGAATTCGAAATCGTCATCCGATAATTGGAAGTGGCGCTCCAAGATATAACCCACAATTTGATAAATGATTGAATCGTCGGATGGCTGATCTGACCATACCAAACTCTCCAAAATGGCACCGTCTTTGAAACGTCGGAGTTCAGACTTCTCACCCCAGAAGTCTCGGAAAGAAGCTGCCTCTTCTTTCTCCTCCGCAGAGGGACCGTGATCAACTACTCGGCCGACATTATCCCCTTCGAGCATGAATCCAACTGAAACGTCATGACTGGCTTTCTTGTTCAAGGCCTTCGAGCGTACAGACCAAGATCCGGCGCAGTGGCTTGAAATAGTTAAAAGCTTCACTCTGTCTCCCAAGGCTCTGACAAGGGTTTCGTGTAAAGTCTTCTGCACGCGAAGGGCTTTGAGGGTATCACCGTTGAAGATACTAGGGAAATGAATGATGCGATCGAATCGCAAAGCGGGCTCATTAACCTTGAAGATGAACACGCGGTCAAAATTGTCTTCTCGGGACTCGTTGAGCATCTTGAGAGTGACGGACGCCTCATGTCGTAGAGTCGCGTAAGACCAGGGGGTCATCTTGTAAAAGATGTTCAAACCTCTCTTGCCATCATACAAAACAGGCCCCTCGTCAGGAACTGGGATATCATTGGCAAACATAAGCAAAGGAGTTGTAAGATCTCTGCCAGCAATGAACTGCAATGCAGCCTTGAAGATCTGGTAGCTGCTATATGAGCGTATAAGAATTGGCTGGCCAGATGGACCACCGCCTTCGAACAGAAGCGAGCAAAGCGCTGCCCATTCGAAGCCGCCGAATCCGCCGTTCTGGAAGGACGCATCAAATCCTCGTTGCTGCAGCCAGGTTCGGCCAAGGATGGATGCATCGCGGAAAGATTCACATTTCTGACCAGTGGAATGAAGGTATTTATGGAAAAGGGAGACGGCAGCTTCGGAGCGTAAGCTAGCATTGTAGAAAGGTGTCGGCTCGCCCTTGTCAGGTTGTTCAGCAGAGGCGCCTTGGCGAATGTTGCTTTTCATAGGGAGTGTCCTCGCGATAGGGAACAGGTTCTGATCAATAGCGGTAATGATTCGAATCTGGGGTTGCGATGAAGTCTTTTCAGTTTTCGAAGTCGAGCGAGGTTCTAAGACGATGATGGGGCGCAAGCTGTCTCCATCTTGGAATGCAAACTTGACCTCCAAAGCCAATTCATTTGCAGCCTCTTGGATTCCTGCGGCGATGCACGCGATGTAGTAAGCGCGTTTCTGGAAAAATCGGTAGTTCACATAGTCCTTCTCCTGGAAAATCGAATTTGGCATGGTCACTGCCAGATCGACGGGCCGGCTGTCGCTCGTTTTCGCTCCGTTCCTCAAGGCAAAGCTTCCCACCACATTGACATTTGATGGCTTCGCATATGACATGGTATATTTGGCGTCTTTAGCTGGCCGCGGCTCTGGCCAGGGAATTACGGTTTCGGAGGTTCCACGTAGTTCCTTCTCGGCTTCCGGGATGGATTGAGGAGATTTCTCGGGGAGGCTCTCAATTGCATTCTTCAACTTATGCAGAGAGCTCTGCAGTTTCGAAACTTGCTTGTCGTAGTTTGGTCTCAATCCAGTCAGCAGCTCGTCCATCTGAAGCTTGAAGAAGCTTGATTTGTAGAACCCGCTGGCTGTCGCAAGCTCTGCGGAGTGATCCTCCTTCCCTTTGCGGGCTGGCTGGTTTTTGGAGGCATCATCTCTGTTCGCAGGAGTCGACTGCTTCGATTCAGCAGCGTCGGGGCTCAGCTTCCTCCGCTTCACCGTGTGTTCCGACATCGTGGATGAATGGCGCGTTGTTGAGCGAGTGTTCTGCGGGAAATTTTTTTTATGGGGCGATGCGATAAGAGCGATTAAAGATGCTGAGTCAGAGGGGCATCGCCGAAGTCGCAATGCGGGAGTGACTCGATTCCTCTTGCATTTCTCTCAAGCTGTTTTTCTTGATTTGTTCATATTGACAGTCCTTTTCCCTTTCAATTTCTCTTTCGCATTTTGTCTTATTTTCTTACGTCTCAATTGCTAGTCAAAAATGTTTCAATCTCTCGGAGGCACTGTGCCACCAAACACTGACCATGTATGTTCCGACCCCACGCTTCCCCTCCATGACAGCAACAATGCTAGACAAGACACCAACTTGGATATTTTTTGGGACAATAACAGTCGCTAACTCATATTTAAGGCAGTCAGCGTATCTCTCCCAACATGGCAAGCCAACGTCGGTTACGAAGAAGGCCAAGACTGGGTAGTCAAGAAGATGGAATGTGGCTACCCTCGCTTTTTTGTACACCCTATCATTCAGAACCTAGCTGCGGAGCTTGTTCAGAGGGTTGGAAACCCTGATACCGAAACTGCGACGCTGTTCGCGACGCATAAGGCCTCCAAGCTGTGCTATGCGTTCATGGAGTCGAAGCTCACCGAGGCGGAATTACAAAAGGTGCGGATCGCAAGCTTTGTTCCTGCTCCGCATACAGAGACAGGGTCATCCTCGATTACATCTTCTGTATTCTGTGTGATATATCCCAAGGAGCATTTCCCTATTGCCAAGCAAGTATGGCAGCATGCCGGTAACGGTATCTCGAGTCGCCGAGGCGAGTTCTGCCTGCGGGCTCTGCAGGACGGATTCCTGGTGGAGGACAAAGGCACATCCGCTGGCGAATATTCTCCTCAGCGTCCTTTCAAGGGGCCTCGCAGATATCGGGGTCGCGGCTCTTTGAGCGGGGTCTCATTTGGGGGCCCTTCTCCGTCATCGGGTGCGGCAGCAAATGGTGCAGAGGACGGCCGCGATTACTCCCACTTCATTGAAGAGCGTTTTGGTCGAAACCTCAACTCCTCTCACGCTGCTCAGGCTAAGACTGCCATCCGCAGGCGAATTGCCGGTGTTTTGACTGCAGATGGAGAGTTGAACGAGACCCTCAACGAAACCTCCGCAGAAGGTCGAGTTGCTGATATCTCAGAGCATGACGTGTTTCTCTATTCGACTGGAATGAACGCTATTTTCAATTGCCACCAAGCTTTGCTTAGTGCGCGCGGCGAGCTCAAGAGTATCTGTTTTGGATTCCCATACACAGACACTCTGAAGATCTTGCAGAAGTGGGGACCAGGATGTCTTTTCTATGGGCATGGATCATCAGAGGATCTAGATGACCTCGAGTCTCGTTTGAAGAACGGCGAAAAGTTCCTTGGAATTTTCATGGAAGCGCCTAGTAATCCTTTGCTTAAGACCCCAGACCTTCGACGCATACGAGCTCTTGCCACTCAGTATGACTTTGCGGTGGTGGTTGATGAGACCATCAGCAACTTCCTCAATATTAATATTCTCCCACATGCGGACATGGTTGCTAGCAGTTTGACCAAGATCTTCAGTGGTGATAGCAACGTCATGGGAGGCAGCACTGTTCTCAACCCTCATGGACAATACTATCCAAAACTGAAAGAGACGTTCAGTCGGGATTATGAAGACCTTGTCTGGGATGAAGATGCGGTTTTCTTGGAGCGAAACAGCCGTGACTTCGTTACCAGAATTGATAAAATTAATTCTACCTCAGAAACTATCACCGCGATGCTGAAAGAATCTCCGCTCAGTAAGCTCCAGCCCAAGACTTCTAATGCTCATTTTACTTACCCACTTGCAGTCAAGGAAGTATACTATCCGAAATATAGCCCTACAAGGCCCCTCTATGACAGCCTCCGCAACCAGCATGGTGGCTACGGCGGTCTTTTCTCTGTCACCTTTCACTCAGAAGCCGAGGCTATTGCCTTCTTCGATAATCTGGAAGTATTGAAGGGACCCAGCTTGGGAACCAACTTCACTTTGGCGTAAGTTCCCCTGGCTCAAACGAAATGAGATTTTTCTCAGACTGACTGGCTCTACAGATGCCCATATGTTCTCTTGGCTCACTATGGAGAGTTGGATTGGGTATGTCATCATATAATTTTGATTCCATATCCGTCAAAATATCATTTGCTAACGTACCCATAGGCAAAGGGTTTTGGCGTCGACAAAGACATCGTCAGAGTAAGCGTAGGGCTCGAAGAGCTCCCTGACTTGCGCTCCAGGGTCCAGAAGGCCCTGGATGCCGTTGAGCAAGTCAAAAAATGAACGAAGTGAATGAAAAAGGGCCGTGGCATGCTAAAAGTTCTTCAACATCTGGGCATACTTCACCACATCAACTGCGTGTCACTTTCAATTGTATTCAAAGTGCCCTTTCTTGTATTTAAATATAGCATGTATAGCTGAATACCCTTATAGCATTTCTGATGGCTGATGACTGATGGAACCCGGTAAACACCACTGATCCCTAGTACCAAAGAGAAATCAACCAAGTCCGGGCTCTGTGACCGAAATGGTTCATTGAGTGGATGAAAAAATATAGAGGTAGTTCTTAAGATTCTTGAATTGTATAAAGATGTAGGTGGATTTCAATCAAGGATAGCCAGCTCCGTTGATATATGTAACAAAATCACCCATATGAAGGTAAACTACTCCATCATCACGCCAGCGGGTCTAAACCCACTTGATATGAGACCTCAGTAGCAAGTAGGCTTCCAAACCCCAAGCCGATGAATGGATGTACAGTGCATCTGCACAAAACTCCCAAAACAAATAAAACTCCATTCAGACTCGCCGTAAATCAATAAACCCACATTGAAGAGTTCACAGTTAGAAAGACCGATCGAGAGGCTCGTCATTTCCGAAGGCGCTTGCAGTTTGACTTGCCACGCCCCCTAAATCACCGCTCCCTGTCCTTCTCAGTGCTTGACTCATGGTCTCCACGTTCAGCTCACCACCAAAATGAGAAGAAACTGGACTATGCGCTAAGGCGAGTGGACTCCCGGGTGTACGAGGTCCGTTCTTCGGAGACATCTCCATCCCTTTGATTGAATTAGAGATGCTCGTCGGCGGCGAAGTGCCAAATGCATGCGACGAGGCCGGCGATCGAAGAGGAGATGGGGACCGATTTTGCGGGCCTGCCGCAAAAGAAGTTGGTGCGCCTTGGGAAGGCTCCCGGCTATGAGTAAATTCGCCTGTCTCGGCATGCTCTGCGTTGACTACATCCGCAAATGAAATAAAGCTCAAGCGCCGTACGTCATTCGTGTCTAATGTGCCGTATGCAGAGGAGACTTCGTCAGTGTCGGAGTGCATGCCGTGATCTATAAGGCCGGAAGAGGCTAGCGAGTGGTCTGCAGTGGAAGGTCCTGTAACACTTGCCGCTGCAGGCTGATGAAGGCTATGCGTTACGATCTCGACGGAGTCGGGGTCCAGTTGCTCATCCGTTATGGCGGCAGATGATGCCTCAAGCACGGGAGGTATGTAGTTCTCGGTGCGAATATGGGCCGGGATTGATGGCGAGGCCTGCGAGGCGATGTCCTCTTGCACGTCTCGCTCGAATATCTGAGAAGCAGGCGAGTGCATTCGAGGCGGTAATTGTGAGGCGCCTCCTGGTGACGGTGGCAGCTTGTACGACTGTCGTTGTCGGTCTGTGAAGCTGGGTGTTCGCAATGCTTCGGAGGAACTAAGAGGTGATATTGGGGATATTGGGCCGCTATTCGAGAACCCAATTTCTGTGGCCATGTCCTCCGCAGAGTGTTCTTTCTCTGCCTTGCGCAGTTGTTCCCATGTTAAGTTGGGGGGTCTCGGAGCACGAATACCAGACGCAGGTTTCTCGCCTAATAGCGCATCGTTATCGGTAGTGGTAGGAGGATCGTTATCTTCTAGCAAAGACGCATCGAGTGACTGCGGAGGTTCTTCGTCCATAGGTTCGGCGAGAATGCCCGAGGTAGACATGGCGAATGGTGAAGATCGATGAGGTATGGTATCGCGGAATGAAGCTATTGAGTGAACCGTACAATCCGCATAAGAGGTTCTAGCTAGCATCCATGACCAGGACCGTCGGCGCAGTTGGAGCCTCAAGCAAGTCGATCGACAAGGGAGGAGGAGAGCAGAAATAGGGGGGGCCAAAGGCAATCATTATCTCACTTTTTTAACCTGGAGCCGATGACATGCTGTGCCAGGTGATCAACGGGGGGGAAGGTTATGACAGGGGGACCAAGTACCCGGTACCCGCCCATCCTGTCTATTGGGTGCGATTCCACAGGGGAAGACCAGTTATCGTAAGTATTCGCGACTTAAAGCGGGCCGTAATCTGGAGCGGGCCTTGGCTTCGCGTACAATACAGTAGTGGGTGGACACGCCAGTTTCATGGGTTTCCGCTACATCGAGAAGCTATGTATCAGACTGCCAACGTTGTTCCATTCTCTCGCTACCGCTCTGACCACAACTCCGCGCATCTGGATCCTTTCATTAACATGAGGTGATACATCGTCCACGATACGAAACATGACAGGCGTCACCACCGTCATCCCAGAGGCCCGAGCCATCAGGGCCTGTCTACTCCCGAGGCGCCCAATAGCCGGGCCGGCCTCCCTGTATCGTGACACTTTCAAGCTTGCTGGGCTCCTCTCAGGCAGCTGTGTCGTATTCCTGTAGAAGTAGAGAGTGTTGCTCGTCAGTTGTTGCTCAAGAGTGAGCAGCCATAATAAATACGCCGCTGACTAACCCACGGGCCGAACCAATCACAGCCGGCAAAACACGGGTCACGAGACTCCGATCTTGCGGAAGAAAAGTTCGGGCGTCTCCCTGCGATGCTTGCCCGTCAGCCCCTACACATCGATTTCGAGGTCAGGCACTTCCTGCCAAGTCCGTTCGGTGCAATTGGCCGCCTCTTCTCCTTTCTTCTCGACGTGCTTGTTTCCTGCGAATTTTCACATCATGGCGACCTCACTGGTGGCCCCAAAGCGACCGCTCTTCACACTGCCATTCCTTCTTCCTTCGTGGACTGAGACAGTCGCCTGTGGTTCTCGTCGTCATCAATCTTCATACCGACGTACCAAGCAGCGTCTTCGCGTCAAGCCCGACAATTCCTTCGCGTCCTCAAACCAAGGTCGGGAACACATCATCTACAATCCGCCTTCCAGTGCCCCTTCCGTGTATCAGACGCCCAACATATTCTTGCCTCCCAACGATGCCCGAAGGAAAGCCCAGCCAGCGCAATCTCAATCGCAGAATGACGGAAATCTCCCAACCGTTTACAAGAACAACGAACCAAACAAATATCACCTGACCCCTGCCGACATCGAAGAAATCCGAAAGCTCCGTCTCAGCGATCCCATGACTTGGAGCCGATACAAGTTGGCCAAGCGCTTTGAATGCTCCGCCCTGTTCATCGCAATGGTCTGTGAGGCCAGTCCGGAGAAGAAACAAATGCAGAAGCAAATTCTGGAAGCTGTACAGTCACGATGGGGACCCAAGCGACGGATGGCTCGCGAGGATCGCCAACTCCGCCGCGAAGCTTGGGGACGCGACGAGTAGTTTCTTCATGCTGTCTGTTAGATCAGCTGGAAACTGGGAAGCGAGGCTACTCGTTCTTCCTACCCTTTTTTCATGTAAAAACGCCATGTATTCTACACTAGCATTGTCTCCATATACCGTCATATCATTGAATAATTTCCAAAATTCACTCCAGCGGGTAGTTAAATTTCAGTGTTTTAGAGGCTGTGGATAGTAGGGATAGCGCAGGTATACAGTACTCGTATGTGCTTCAACCTGCTGCCGAGGTAGACAAGGACAAAGAAACCACAAGCAGCCTGCGATAGGCCCTGTACCTCTATTTGTCACTGGTTGCAGATGTGGCTCCAGATCAAATCGTTAATACGATTTATGCGAGAGCCAATTATGCCGGGCCCAAAGCTGATTTGCACTAGTGCAGCGCAGGGTACTCTTGGGAACCATGAAATTTCGCGTTCTTCCCCCCAGAGTTGGCGGCTACAGCCGGCACACGTCAAATCGCTGCTGCGTAATTACGTGATAAGACTCTCTCTGTATCTTTGCCTGCAATGCCCCTCCTTCCCCTCCGTTGCATTTCTGCTGTCAAGCCAGCATCGATTTGGTCTCGCTTCTCTCGCTCTTCTACTCTTGTCCCTCGCCGCTTCTACTACGGCCACGTTAGCGACTCCAAAATGGCTCCTCAGCTGGAACCCTTCTTCAAGCAGTACGTCGCAATTCTTTGGCTCCAGGTTGCCTGTTGTTAACTTGTGCTCTGCAGGGTCGATGCCTCGCAAGACTCATTCATTGATCGTACGTAGTCGGTCTTAGAAGCCTCTTTGATGTTCACTCTTATCACTGGTGATCACGCGACTGAGCTCTTGCTAATGTCTCCGCAGGTTTGCGCAAAGCTGTAGCAATTCCATCGATCTCTGCCCAGGATGAGAACCGCAAGGATGTTGTTCGAGTGAGTGAAGCCAATCAGAAGAACCCTTCAAAGCATGAAAGTAACAATAGTCCTCCACAAGATGGGCCAGTTCTTGGCATCTGAGCTCGAAGCTCTTGGAGCTGAGGTCCAGCAGCGACCACTAGGAAAGCAGCCCGGCAAGGAGCACCTCGAGCTTCCCCCTGTCGTGATTGCTCGATACGGAAACGACAAGAACAAGCGCACTATTCTGGTTTATGGTCACTACGATGTGCAGCCTGCCTTGAAGGAAGATGGCTGGGCGACTGAGCCATTTGAGTTGACCATCGATGACAAGGACCGCATGTACGGCCGTGGTTCCACAGATGACAAGGGTCCTGTGCTCGGCTGGTTGAACGTGATCGAGGCTCATCAAAAAGCC
Source organism: Tympanopsis confertula (assembly GCA_026745395.1). Taxonomy (NCBI): domain Eukaryota; kingdom Fungi; phylum Ascomycota; class Sordariomycetes; order Coronophorales; family Scortechiniaceae; genus Tympanopsis; species Tympanopsis confertula. The sequence goes on along the minus strand of JAOYNU010129413.1, from coordinate 13,271 downwards.
GGAGTTGAGTTCCCCGTGAACTTGCTTTGCTGCTTTGAGGGAATGGAGGAGTACGGCTCTGAGGGCCTGGATGACTTTATCCAAGCTGAGGCCAAGGAGTTCTTCAAGGACGCAGATGCAGTCTGCATTTCTGACAACTATTGGCTTGGCACAGAGAAGCCATGTCTTACCTACGGTCTGCGCGGCTGCAACTACTACTCTATCAGTGTTTCAGGCCCAGCCCAGGATCTCCACAGCGGTGTCTTTGGCGGCTCGGCCCACGAGCCTATGACAGATCTGGTCAATGTCTTATCGAAGTTGGTCGATGCTCAGGGCAACATCCTCATCCCTGGTATTATGGACCTGGTGGAGCCTGTGACCGAGGAGGAGAAGTCCATCTACGGCAACATCAGCTACACCATGGAGAACCTGCACGAGTCGCTGGGCGCCGAGACTGGAATCCATCCCAACAAAGAGCGCACACTGATGGCCCGCTGGCGTTTCCCCTCCCTCTCCATCCATGGTGTCGAGGGTGCTTTCTCTGCTCCTGGAGCGAAGACCGTTATCCCCGCCAAGGTTGTTGGAAAGTTCTCTATCCGGACTGTACCAAACATGGAGAGCCCTGATGTGAACAAGTTGGTCTTTGACTACATCAAGGCCGAATTTGCTAAGCTCAACAGCAAGAACACCATGGACGTATGGCTCCAGCACGACGGCAAGTGGTGGGTTGCCAGCCCCAAGCACTGGAACTTCTCTGCCGCCACCAAAGCTGTGGAGCAGGTATTTGGCGTGCCTCCTGATCTCACCCGCGAGGGTGGAAGGTATGATCTCTCTTTATCTCTTTGAGGCTTCATTGTGCTAACAAATTATTTAACAGTATCCCCGTGACTTTGACCTTTGAGCAAGCCACCGGAAAGAATGTGCTCCTCCTGCCCATGGGAAGCTCAACTGATGCTGCTCACTCTGTCAACGAGAAGTTAGACAAGAGAAACTACATCGAGGGCACCAAGCTTCTGGGAGCTTACCTCCACTACGTGGCAGAGGAGCCTGTTTCCGCATAAATATACAGCAGAAATAATTAAATTTAAGTGCTTGATTCGCCTTAATGAGATTCGAATACTCCCAACAGCTACAACTGCTTCGATTTTGCATTTCAAAGGATATAGTAGATATAAATGGTTATGCTTGAGCCAAGCGGCCGTCTATTAATTAACATTTGATCTTGACAATTAGCGGCAAGGCCTACATCACCATTCAGACCTGTAAATATGTGTTGCTTGTCGGAGATCTTGGAGTACGTGGTGTAGATCTGTTTGTGACCCCGCGGAAACCAGCTGACTCATCAGACGCGAAACAGCGCGTGGACGCGATTCTTTCAGCGGCCATCTTAGATTCTTTGATCAACGTTTCTTTCTTGCGGTCCAAAGAGGACACATTGCGATGATGGACTGATTAAAATCCCTCTCGCCTTCTCTTTCTCTTCACTATCCTGAAATTTCGATGCCGTCCCTCAAACGCGCCTCCGAGTTCCATGACTCGGAGGATCCGAACAACAGCGACTCTGAGAGTGCCGTTTCAGCCTCACCATCCAATTCTGTACGTCTTCATGCCGCAATATCTCCCAATAAACTGCTATTTTTGGCTTATTGACATGTAAATTTAGAGAAAACGACCTCGCACCTCAGCCTCTGCGTCGGAAGAAGAAGTTAGCGATCGAGACACGACCCCACTCGCAGATGACGCGCTCCTAGACGAAGGTGCACTCGAGCTGCACCAGACCCAGATTCTCCAAGACAAATATGCACATGTGGTTGATGAAGTCAATATAGCGGCAGAACATGGCATTCTGGAGCAGGTTGATTGCTATAACTTCATGTGCCATCACCACCTGTCGGTAGAGTTTGGGCCGCTCACAAATTATATTATTGGCAAAAATGGCAGTGGAAAAAGTGCTGTCATGTCAGCGCTTACGCTCTGTCTTGGAGGCAAAGCATCTGACACAAACCGCGGTCAGAGTCTCAAGAGCTTCATCAAGCAAGGAAAAGAGAGCTCCACGATCATTGTTCGAATCAAGAACCAAGGAGATGCGGCCTATATGCCTGCAGATTACGGAAAATCGATCATAGTTGAGCGCCACTTCACGAAGAGCGGCAGCAGTGGTTTCAAAATCAAGTCCGAAAATGGTCGCATCGTCTCCACCAAGAAAGGAGAACTAGATAACATCACTGACTACTTTTCCTTGCAAATGGACAATCCTATGAACGTGCTTTCGCAGGACATGGCTCGCCAGTTCCTCAGTACATCGAGTTCAGCAGAGAAGTACAAGTTCTTTGTGAAGGGAGTGCAACTAGAGCAACTGGACCAGGACTACCGCGTGATTGAAGATTTTGTCGATCAGATGGAAGAAAAATCCCGAAGCCAGAACCAAGATATTCGTATTCTGGAGCATCATAAGGATGTTGCCAGAAAGAAGCTTGAGGCCTCTGATAGACACGACTCTTTGAGAGATAAAGTGGACAATCTCCGGAAACAAATGGCTTGGGCCCAAGTTGAAGAAAAGGAACAGATCAGAGACTCCATTGCTCAAGATATAGCGGACAAAACTGAGCAGATCAGCAGCGCTCAAGCGGCACTCGGCACCTTCGATACCCGTTTGGAGGAAACTGAAAATGACGTCGAAACAGCGACAGAGCATGCGATGCAAGCTGACCGTGTTCTTGAGGAGGCGCATGGCGAGAAAGAATCAGCCGAGCAGGAAGCTAACAACCAGCGCACAGATCATGGGGACTTGCAGGTAAATACGATCTATCAGAGCATTGATACCTGGACTTGTGTATGACATTTGCTAATGAGTTCTAGACCCAAGAGCGCGAAATCAAGGGTGCATTGAAAAGTGCTGAGACTCGAAGAGACAAAAATAGAGCTGACATCGAAGCTGAAAACCAACGTCTTGCTGAAATGAGTGATGGCAGTTATGCTAGAAAGCAAAGCCAGTATGAAGAAGCCAAACAATTTGCGGTGGACGCCCGTCAAACATACGAGGACCACCGCAAGGGCAAACAGCAACTCATTGATGATTGCCAAGCTGCCGAAAAGGAAGAGTCGACGGCGAAGCAGCAAGTGCAAGAAAAGGAGGATGAAGTTAAGCAAGCGGAAAGTCGCCTACTTGATCTGCAACGAGAGAACGGCTCAAGGCAGAATGGATTCCATCCAAAGCTGCCCAGTTTACTGCGGGCCATTCACCAAGAGCAGTCGTTCTCGAAGCCCCCCATCGGCCCTGTGGGCAATCATATCACGTTGCTTAATCCAAAATGGGCATCCATTATTGAGAGTTCTCTGGGTGCCAATCTTGGTGGCTTTTTAGTGGACTCGAAGAGGGATCAAGAGATCTTGCAGCAAATCATGTCACGCGTGGATTGGTAAGTTCTTGATTTCTAGATCTCATGAGCAGCCTCGATGTCTAACAACCCAAAGCGTCTGTCCCGTCTTCATTGGAAGGGGTGGTGGAATTGATACCTCGGCATCTGAACCTGATTCACAATACCAGACCACAGCACGCATTCTACAGGTAAGCAATGAATATTTCCATTTAACAAGGAGGGCAATTTCTGACCTTTTCAGATTGATCACCCAGAAGTCCAAAGAATGCTTGTCATTCAGAACGCTATCGAACAAACCCTCCTGATCGACAATTTGGACGAGGCGACCTCAGCACTCTATAATGGACCACGGATGAGAAATGTTAAGAGATGCTTCTGTATTGATGCTAAAGACAGACGTCGCGGTGTTGTGCTCACTTACAACAGATCTGGCGATCCAAGCCAGGGTCCAGTCCAAGGTTATCAAGGGAATCCAAGGATCAAGTCCGACGCAGCATCGCAAATAAGGTGACCCCCTCCCTCTGAACAACATTACGAAATGACAGAGCGCTCACTGACATGTGTATTCAACAGAGGCCAGGAAGAGGTCGTTCAGGATCTCAAATCCCACCTCGTTGAACTGAAGCAAGAGCTTGGAGCTGCTTCCTCTCGCACAAGAGCTTGCAGACAAGCAATCAACGACCACAGTAAAAGGGAGCATGATCTGAAGCTTGAGATGCAATCGACAGAGGACGAAGCAGAAAGACTGAGAGAAGTTTTCGAAAGCGGTGGTAATGAGACTCAGCAGATCGATGTACTCCAAAAGCTTGTTGAGGATGCAGAGGAGGAGATGACTCTTCACAATGGATCTCTTAACGACTGCCAAGCAGCAAAAGCAGAGAAAATTCATCAACTTAAGCTTACCAAACGCCGGATTGCGGCGTTGGACGAAAAGATATCACAACTTAAGCACGCTTCTGCAGTTGCCGAAAGCGAGCGTTCGTGCGTGGAGTCCCGAAAGCATGATATTATCGCCGAAAAGAATTCCGCCATTGCTAGCATCTCGCAACAGGAGCGAGCACTTCAATCGCTTCAAGAAAACTTGTCGCAGATTCTCGAACTTGTCCAGGATTTCACACTGCAAGCCGCTGCGGTTTGCCAATCACAAATCCGCGTTCCAGTTGATGAGGGGGAGACGGCGACTAGCCTGGACCACAAACTTGATAAATTAGGACGCGATCTCAACAACTTCAACTCTCAGTATGCTTGGCTTGGTCTACTCATCGCTTCTGCTGCTAACGAGAAACTAGACTTGGTGCGCCCAGAGAAGCCATTGCTGCCGAGGCAGTAACTACGCAAAAGAAGTATCAGGAAGCTGTGGAGCAGATAAAGCAAACTACCTATCTCGTCGGAGTAAGTGATATTACGATAGTAGAAGAGGAAGCTGCTAACTCATAATTCTCAAGTATTTCAAAGAGACTCTTCAAAATCGCAAAAGGAGATGGGAAATCTTCCGAGCTCACATTTCTTCTAGAGCAAAGGCACAGTTCACCTACCTCCTCAGTGAAAGAAGTTTCCGGGGCTACCTTCTTCTGGATCATAGCAACAGGAGACTGGACCTTCAGGTTAGTTGGATATCGAACTTTTGAAAACGTGTTCTTTACTGACACCAGGTCAGGTTGAGCCCGACATCACGAAACAGGACGGCGCTGGTCGTAACACTACGACTCTTTCAGGTGGCGAGAAATCGTTCTCCCAGGTCTGTCTGTTGCTCGCTCTCTGGGAAGCCATGGGCTCTCCTATCCGCTGTCTAGATGAATTGTACGTACAGCAGCTTTTTCCAAATCTTGTCCAGCTCTCTAACTTGCGTTTTCCAGCGATGTGTACATGGATCACATCAATCGAAAGATGTCCATTGATATGCTAGTAAGTTCTTTTTTCCCCTCAAACTGCCTTAGTGCTCCATCATTAACCCTTTGACAGACCATGGCTGCGGATCGGTCCATTGGACGACAGTTCGTTTTTATCACTCCCGGCAACAAGTCTGACATCAAAGTCGGGCCAAACGTGCGGGTGGTCGAACTTTCCGACCCAGAGCGTGGACAAACAACCTTGCCCTTCCAACGAAGATAAACGGTCGTTCTATATCTCCTCGTTGTCTCTTTCTTGTCATCGCAAATACCCCAATGTCATCATCCTCCGTGCCTTCATGCGGAACCGTCTGTTAATCTGTTTGTTTTTGGCCCATATTGATGCATTCTGGTTTGAGGAAAACCTCGCCACTTGTGTAATTCATTTAGTTAATGCAAATAAACCATTTAAAATAACATACAATCAGCGGCACCCTCCTGCAAGTATAACTAGCCGTTTTACTGTTGCCCATATATCGAGGATCACGTGATGCGGGATCTGGGCTTTCCCACTCAACGACTCTCGTGGTTCCAAACCCTTCACCTGGCTAACCTTCTACCTTCCCCTCTCACCCCACCTTAAATCCTCAACTCGCAATATCACCCTCACGTCGCTTTTGCGCTGCGTCTCATTCTCTGAAGAATATCTTACTAGACGCTCTTACTTCTTCCTCTCATCAAAATCCTTCTGATCCGCCGAGAGATCAAAAACCCCCGCCAAAGCGCACTATCGCCTTTTACCTCGACACCCCTCGCCTACAAACCTTGACGCCTCGCAACTACCTTTGAGGCCTCTTACCCTGCCTGAATTGACGCTGGACCTCTGGTATCCCCAAGGCCCCGACACCCTTATAGTTGGCATCAAATCCAACTTTTTTCGCGGCATACGCCTTTACCTACTCCTCTTTTCCAACACGACAGAATCTTATCACAATGGCTGACGCCCTTGCATCTCAACTTCAAAATGCTTCACTCGGGTAATACAATTGCTGGTCAAGGTAGCTTTCATATCAGTTGTCTAATATGAGAGATAGGGATGGAACTTCAGAAGCTAGGCTGCAGGATTCGCTAAAACTCCCGCCCAAGGACGCTCGTCCACAAACAGAGGTTTGTGCATGCTGTTTTCTGATTTTGAGAACATGAATTGACTTTGATTTGTAGGATGTCACTGCTACAAAGGGCTTGGAGTTCGAGGACTTTTACATCAAACGCGAACTGATGATGGGCATTTTTGAGGCCGGCTTTGAAAAGCCCTCACCCATTCAAGAAGAGACTATTCCCGTTGCCCTCACAGGCCGTGATATCTTAGCGCGTGCTAAGAACGGTACCGGAAAAACCGCGGCCTTCGTCATCCCCACTCTCGAACGCATCAATCCCAAAAGCACCAAGACACAGGCTTTGATCCTAGTTCCAACACGAGAGTTAGCTCTCCAGACCTCACAGGTCTGCAAAAACTTGGGCAAGCATCTCGGAATCAATGTGATGGTCACCACTGGTGGAACTGGCCTCATGGATGATATCATTCGACTAAACGACGCTGTTCACATCCTTGTTGGTACACCTGGTCGAGTCCTGGATCTGGCTAGCAAGGGTGTTGCCGACCTCTCTGAGTGCCCCACTTTCGTCATGGATGAAGCTGACAAGCTTCTATCTCCTGAATTCACTCCAGTCATTGAACAGCTCCTCTCATTCCACCCCAAGGACCGTCAGGTCATGTTGTTCAGTGCTACGTTCCCTATGATCGTCAAGTCCTTCAAAGACAAGCACATGCGCAACCCTTACGAAATCAACCTTATGGACGAACTCACTTTGCGTGGTATCACGCAGTACTACGCATTTGTGGAGGAGAAGCAGAAAGTTCACTGCTTGAACACCCTTTTCTCCAAGCTCCAGATTAACCAATCGATCATTTTCTGCAATTCGACAAATCGTGTGGAACTTTTGGCGAAGAAGATTACGGAGCTTGGCTACTCGTGCTTCTACTCACACGCACGTATGCTTCAGCAACACCGCAACCGCGTCTTCCACGACTTCCGTAACGGTGTTTGTCGTAACCTTGTCTGCTCGGATCTCCTCACCCGTGGTATCGATATTCAGGCTGTCAATGTTGTTATCAACTTTGATTTCCCCAAGAATGCGGAGACATATCTGCACCGAATTGGTCGCTCTGGTCGATTTGGGCACTTAGGTCTTGCTATCAACCTCATCAATTGGGAAGACCGCTTCAACCTCTACAAGATCGAGCAGGAGCTGGGTACTGAGATTCAGCCAATCCCACAAAACATCGACAAGAAACTATATGTTTACGACTCTCCGGAGAACATCCCACGTCCCATCTCGGGTCCACCGCCACCCCAAGCCGCTCCCGGTTCCCAACCTGGTCAAGGCGAGCGTCAACCCCGCCGCCAAAACTATCACCAAAACAATGGACAGTACTACAACAACAATGGCGGTCGAGGCCGTGGCTCTTACCGCGGAGGTCGTGGCCAGGGCCCTCGCCGAGGAGCTTCTCAGAATGCTGCACCATTGACACCAGGGCAAATTGGCGCCAAGCCCCCTGCGCCTGTCTCATAGACTGGTCGCGTTTTCGAATATCCCCGAGCAATTCATCCGATGTCATTCTATTTTTTCCTCATGAAATGACCTAAAGCAACGGCTATGATGCGCCTGAATGTGCTGTTGGTTCTTTTTATCTTTTATCGCGAACTCTGCGCCTCCTTTTACTGATCTTCTTTGCCTGTCTCCCACGCCCCACCACGATGGCGGTTGTTCATTCGTCTCATTTGAACGAATGGAAGCTCTCACCGTTGCCAGACCTTCTCTCTAAAGAGATGAAGTATTGGTCCGACATTTGTATCATATTTGCCTCAACCATGTTCTCCGCACTTACCCTCTGGTTCTTGAATTCGGTGCTCTAGGTCGAGCTGGACTCAACGTCTTGAAGTCGATGCATTTTTCTGGTTATGGCGTCGCTCTGCAGCTCCGGTTTTCCAGCGGTTTAGGTGTAAATACGCTTTTTTCCCGCGATCTCGTCTCTTTTTGTTGTCATTCCACGGTGCAGAGACGGCGTTCTTTACGATTGCTTTCGGTGGACATGGGCGTTTTACGGAGTCAACAGCGGTCCATTTGGAGGACGGCTTTCCTGGTTCGATTCTTTCTCTCAATTGCCAGTTGAAGAATTACCTGATCTGTTCTCTCTATCTCACGAACTCCCTACACGGCACACCTTGCAATTGACGCATACCCCGACTTATACAACCTCTTCACCTCGAGTGTGTATCCGTGTCACTCACTCCACTCGCCACGCGCACCAGTCTCGAGAACCATAACTTTATCCCAGCAGCCTATCGGCATCTTCTCCAATACGGATGTCAGCTCGGGTGAGCCCCAAGCCCGATTACCGAAACTATCACCCAAAAAAAAGGAAAAACGAACGAAAAATACTAGAGGAGCACTGAGTGTCAGGATCCCGATAGCATTTAGTGAAATCAATCAAGTCCCTCTAAACATATTATACCTCAAAACCAATACTCAGTATTGATATATTAGACATCTGCAAATCTGGGCAGTAGAAAATAAAAGTAAAGTGTAGGAAGCCCTGAATTCAAGCGCGCGCTGTCGCGATAGAAGCACGTGATGGGACTCGGACTCGATGACGATCGACGAGTGCTTTACACCCGAGGTCCGATTATCTTCTTGCTCGCCCCTCGCGAACAATGGCCACGGCAAGCAAGGACCAGAAGTCCAAGGTTGGTTGCCCGTTTTTTCTCAAGCTTTTAGAGGGCTTAATAACTGACACTCCACAAGCCAAGCGCTCTGCGCTCCATTCTGGCGGGCTCCAGTGCCGGAGCCGTCGAGATCGGTAGGGAAACTCCGCCTTGTGTATTTCACGACTGTGTGCTGACAAGACCTATAGCTATCACTTACCCAGCGGAGTGTATGGACAATTATCCCTCGACGTGGTCCAACTACTAATAGACTCATAGTCGCCAAGACTCGGACGCAACTCAATCGGAGACTCGCTGAAGGCCAGAAATTGCCTTGGCCACCATTTGGCCCGCAGTGGTATGCTGGGTGCACGACGCTCATAATTGGAAACTCGCTCAAGGCTGGAATTCGTACGTTCCTCAACCCTCTCGCTCCGCCTCGACATCTGGACATCCAGGCTGAATGAATATCTCCCGGCAGGTTTCGTTGCATTTGACGCTATCAAGTCAACCTTGCAGGATGAAAATGGAAAGATCTCAGGGCCCAGAACTGTTGTCGCAGGTTTCGGTGCAGGCTTCACCGAGTCTCTCTTGGCTGTGACCCCGTTTGAGAGCATCAAGACTCAATTGTGAGTGCTCGCTACAGTCTACATGCTTTTGTCCAAGACAAAGGCAGATGGGTACTAATACAGCGTTTCCAAATTAGAATCGACGATAGAAAGGCGGAAAAGCCTCGGATGCGTGGATTCCTTCATGGCAGCAAGATCATCTGGCAAGAAAGAGGTGCCCGAGGATTCTTCCAAGGTTTCGTGCCAACGACAGCACGACAAGCAGCTAACTCCGCGACCCGGTTCACCGCGTATACTACTCTGAAGCAGTTCGCCGAGGGATATGTGGCACCGGGTGAAAAGCTTGGAACCCTTGCGACCTTCGCAATTGGAGGTGTTGCTGGAATCATTACAGTGTAAGTCCTAGTCTGAATGTTCAGGTAAATGGCTTGAGTATCTGACAGCCCCCAGCTACGTGACCCAACCTCTGGACACCGTCAAGACCCGCATGCAATCGATCGAAGCCAGCAAGCACTATAAGAACAGTTTCACGTGCGCTGCAAGCATTCTCAAGAACGAGGGTGTCTTCACCTTGTGGTCTGGAGCCATGCCTCGTTTGGCTCGACTGATCCTTAGTGGAGGAATTGTGTTTACTATGTATGTTCTACTCCTGTCCCCTTCTTTGCTATCTCCATGCAAGATCATAAAGATCGCGACTGACGTCTGTATAGGTATGAAAAATCCATGGACTTGCTGGATTCGTTGGACCCCCAGCGCAAGTATCTGTAGAATCGTTCCGGTTGGGATGAGCAATAGAAGGACAGTCCGCAGGGAATAACAAAATAGAACATTGTGCAAAAGTAAAAGTACATGGTATCATGGTTTCTAATGTACAGCTATGCTAAAATGAGATATGCTTCATAATTTCTCAACTTTTCTTCTTTCCTTCTGGTTTCGCTTTGGCCAAATCCTCAGCAACCATAGCCTCAACCTCGCGATCAGTCATCCAGGTCCGGACGTTTTCCATGACTGTCTCTAAGCCGTCGCCACCGTCCAAAACTCCATCCAGATTATGAATAGTCGTACCGCATCGATGATCTGTACATCGGCTTTGGCCAAAGTTGTACGTTCGGACCTTGTCACCTCTGCCCATACGCGCGACACCACCTAGCACGCCTCGACGGAGTTCAACTAGCTCTTGTTCTCGAGCCTCCTGGCGCGCTTCGGCGATTTTAGCACGCAACACCTGCCATGCCTTACGGCGATTCGCCTGTTGTGATCTTTCATCTTGCATGGAGACCACGGTGCCAGTGGGAGTATGGGTCAATCGAATGGCTGACTCGGTTTTGTTGACGTGCTGTCCACCCGCGCCTCCTGCTCTCATTTTTTCGACTCTCACCTCCTGGGGGTCAATGTAGTAGTCGCTCGAGGGATCTTCGAAGTTCAAAGCGCTATCCATGTCGCTGCCACTCTCCGGGAAACTAGGCAAGACCATCACACTGACTGCGCTGGTGTGCGTACGCCCTTTAGTTTCAGTAGACGGGACTCGCTGGACACGATGGACTCCTGATTCCGTTCGCATGATGTCGTATGCGCCATTCGCTTCGATCTCAATGACTGCTTCGCTCAATCGGTCCTCCGCTGCATCTTCCATATCTTGCTTGATTATGATCGGCCGTAAGCCTCGTCGAGAGGAGAAAGACATGTACATCCGTAGCATTTCGTGCGCAAAGAGACCGGCTTCATCTCCTCCTGCTCCTGGGCGGATTTCGAGTAGACATGGGAGGTCGGCAAAGGGATGTCGGGGAATCAAAGACTTTTTCAACTGGTCTGAGATCGTCGGTAATGTCTCTTGAGCGGTGCCCAGGTCCTCCGTCGCGAGGGATCGCAGCTCTTCGTCGGTTCCCTCATCTTCGAGCAGGGATCTTAATTCTTGGAGAGACTAGGCGCAATGTATAAGCTTATGCGTGCACTTGTAGACGATAAGACGCAACCGCGCGCAAACACCTACCTCATTGGCTTTGTCCCACTCGCGCAAAGCCGCTGTGACTGTCGCTAATTCTCCAGCTCGCTTAGCGACCTTCGTATCGAATGCATCCGATAATTTATTTGTCAATTGTGTGTGTTCCGCGGCGAGTAAACGGGCTCGAGTAAGTAAGACCGGGGAGAGGCCGGAGTCTTGTGCTGGGATTGATTAGCTCCACGACGGTACAATACAGAAAGAGGGAACAAAGATACCAGTGTGTACGGCTCTTGAAAGCGGCCGAACCCCCCAATTAATGGGCCGTAAGAATCGACCACATCGTAGCATGCTTGAGAAAGAAGGTGGTGGTTTGGGCAAAGGGCTTTCGGCGGAGTTTCAATGGACGCGGGTAATTTATGTGGTATGTATGATACGCGTAAAGGCCACGATCGATATGGCCTCCCATTGAACGTGGCCTTCTTCCTCTCTTTCTCACCTCGAACATGTCCCTTTTACTGCACTGAAAATATGCGCATTACCCTCGAGCCCTTGACGGTTGTCCTGGCTTGTCTAGCCACGGGCTATGCCTCCCAGATCCCAGCAGATACGCCTCTTTCTGAACTGATCACCTCGGCCAAGGCCCACCTCGCAAAGGGCTCGCCACGCGATGCTCTAGTATACTTCGATGCGGCCGTCTCACGAGATCCGACCAACTATATTACACTGTTTCAAAGAGGCGCCGCCTACTTGTCAATTGGCAAAAATTCACAAGCCTCAGAGGACTTCAATCGCGTGTTGGAGCTAAAGCCTGGCTTCGAGGGCGCGCTTCTACAACGGTCTCGCCTGAGCGCTCGGTCTGCACACTGGAAGGCTGCGTTGGAGGATCTCGAGCATGCCGGCAAGAAATCGTCGCCCGAATACAGGGAGATTAAAGAGGCACAAAGCGCAGCGGGTTTAGCTATCGCCGCGGAGAAGAAAGGTGACTGGGAAGCATGCGTCACACAGGCCGATGTGGCCATTATGAAGGCCAATACCGACCTCACCCTTCGCAACACACGAGCACATTGTCGATTTGAGAGGGGGGAGATTGAAGAGGGTGTCAGCGACCTGGCGCATGTCATCCAGATATCTCCACACTCGGTGGAGCCCCATTTACAGATGTCTTCGATGCTTTTCTACTCGCTCGGAGATAGTGATCGGGGCCTGGCTCAGATTCGCAGGTGTCTACTTGCTGACCCGGATTCAAAGCCATGTGATGGTCTTTACAAGCGAGAGAGGAAGTTATCTAAGCTTTTGGGCAAGATGAACAGCGCATTTGAATCGCAGAAGTTCAGCAATGCGGTCAAGTTCTTGGTTACCAGCGGAGGGGACACTGGCTTACTTGACGATATCAAAGCCGACGTGAAGGAGGCAAGGGAAGCTGGTCACATCCATCCCACTGCCCCCAACAATCTATACGTTTCACTGGTCGAGAAGACCTGTGAGGCTTATCGGAAGGTACGTAAAGTCGCGTGAACGTGCTTTTCTAATCTCCTTACTGACTTGATTTTGTAGATGAATATGGTTAAGAAGGCTGCGCCATACTGCTCCGAAGCATTACAATTTATCCCGTCATCGCTTCATGGTCTTCTATACAGGGCTCAAACCGAATTGAACGAAGATCGCTTCGAGGAAGCTGTGCGCACTCTTAGCACGGCCAAAGAACACCATGGTCACTCTGAGGAGGTCCAAAAGATGCTTCAGAAGGCTCAAGCGCTTCTCAAGCGCTCCAAGCAGAAGGACTATTACAAGGTCTTGGGCGTCAG
>JAOYNU010129302.1:0-26721 GCA_026745395.1 Tympanopsis confertula | reverse complement strand
GACTGTTCGTCGATTAAAGAGCTACATGAGTTGGGTTTAATACGTCGTGAGACAGTATGGTTTCTATCTTCTAGAGGAAATTTGAGTAAAATAATTATATCCCCTTTGTACGAAAGGAATTGGGTATGTTGACCTATAGTTTACTTGTTGTTTATTAAATAAGTATTTTAACTTTAATACCGCATTTTAATAGGCATAGCAGGAAAGCCACGTCAATTAAAGATAAGAGCTGAAAGCATATAAACACGAATCTTACTTTATTATACTCTTATATACGTATTATAACAATACGTGTTAGGCTTTAATTGTAAGGACATATATGTCTTCAGGTATAAAGTACTAAACATTATTTTACTAATAAATACATTTATGCATAATAAATCTTTTAAAGCCCGGTTAACATAAAAGTAATGTAACCGTTTTGTAATCGGTAAAAGTAAGCGCGATACTTACACTGGGCTAAGACCCAGTGGTCAAGTAGGTTAAGACATAACATTTTCACTGTTGAAACAAGAGTTCGAATCTCTTCTGGGTTGCTAGCGGGTTAGTGTAATGTTAACATATTTGGCTCATGACCAAAAGATTGGGGTGCAAAACCTCAACCCGCTTACTTAGGGAAATTAGCTCAATGGTAGAGCAGTCGTTTTACACGCGGATTGTTGAATGTTCAAGTCATTTATTTCTCAAGGCTTACTCACTTTTATCTTAAATTATATATATCTATTTTAGGTGGATATAGTTTAAGGGTAAAACAACTATTTGTGGCATAGTTTATCCTTGTTCAATTCAAGGTATCCTCCCTTTATTTACCCTAGTTCAACGGCAGAGCAATATACTTATCCTTTATTTAGCCTTTATAGCTCAACGGTAGAGCAATATACTGTTAATATATCGGTTAGATGTTCAAATCATCTTAAAGGCGCATTATTTCGTGAAAGGCTATAGCTTAATGGTAGAGCCAACTGCTCATGACAGTTAAGGTGAGTGTTCAAATCATTCTAGCCTTATAATCTTTTTTTTGCAAAATATTTATTTAAAAATAGGATTATACCTAAAACTAAAAATAATTGTCTTTTAACTAATCCGAATGTAGGGTTAGGCAGACAGGACAAACTTAAGCATCATTGATTATAATTATAAACATTTAATTTGTTTTTCTAATACATTTTTTTTATAGGTTTTATAATTTAATATAGGATAATATACAATTTAGGGGTTTCATAAATTTTATCGTTAAACATTCTATTATATGTAGAGGGAGGGAGGGGAGGGTTTTATAATTAAGGATTCGATAACATGTGGTGGTGGGATTACAACAAGATTTCATACTACTGTGTCTGATCGTTCACTTTGTGTTCTAAATTTGGCAGCTTCATGTGATAATATTTTATCAGATGATAGTAAACAAGTCTTACAAGGTTTCGGTCATGGTTTACCTCTTGGTTCTGATTTGCCTAATAATTTAACTAAGTTACAACGAAGGCAGATTTCTGATGAATTAATCAGAAATAGACCTGTAATGGAGGCTATTTTAAGTGCACGGAGATAATTTGTAATTATATAGTTAAAAATAATAAATCTCTATTTAGGATTTGATTTAGCTAATGTATATATTAAAGTTTCATAATATAGTAAGGCTTGAATAAGTTAGCTTATACTTAAGTACGTTTAATAATATTAAGGTTTGAAACGTTAATAATAACGTCTTATATTTATTGTATTAGGTAAATATTATTTTAATTTTATTTCCATTTTTTGTTTAATTTTTTTAATATTCTTCAACATGTTATTTTTTATTGGTTTTTTTTCAAGTATTATGTACGGTTCTTTTTATACAGCTTTCTTATTCTTAATAACTAAGAAATACCTAAATGCTGTTTTTTTGCTTGCTCTTAATTACAAATCTATTGATACTCCTATGTCTTTACTAAAAAAAATAATCTGGACTTGAGCATCTATATTTACAAAATTTTTAGATATAACAAGCTATATATGTTTTATTAAGTATCTATTTTTTTCCTGATTGAAGCTCCTACAATTTAGGTTTAAAAGCCCTTCATAATAAATAAAATAAACTTTATTGTAATAAATTTATTATTATTATTTTGTTACTAATTTACTACACATTAACTAAAAGATGGTTTTTATTTTTATAGTTAAAAATTTAATTTGTATTATGTTTTTTATTGGGATAAACTATGATAACATTAAAAATAAAGATGAAAAAAAAAATATTACTATTTATTTTACTACCTTTATTCAGTAAATATAGAGTATTTTAAATAATTTCTAA
The DNA here is from genome assembly GCA_026745395.1 of Tympanopsis confertula. NCBI lineage: Eukaryota > Fungi > Ascomycota > Sordariomycetes > Coronophorales > Scortechiniaceae > Tympanopsis > Tympanopsis confertula. The sequence goes on along the minus strand of JAOYNU010129302.1, from coordinate 24,428 downwards.
TAACATAGCCTGTTTTATTTTTATTAATTTCAGATCTTTTGGTGCATAAAAAAAGTCTTCCTGTATATTATCATACTGATTTATAAATATTTCAAGTTAATATAAAATTATATTTTATCATAAATCTGAACTAAGTCAAGTAATATCTAATAAAGTAATTTATCAATATAAGTGATAACTATACAATTTGTATATTGTACGTACTTCTTCGTTATAAAGATATTAAATGTCTAAATATTTTATAGAAAAACCATCATTAGTAAAATAATTTACAAGTTCATCGCCTGTTTTAATTTTAATATAGTAGTATAATAATCTATATTACCGCTTTCTAAACGTAATTGTATGAAAATAATTTAAATATCTTAATTACTTTTAAAAAGTACAATCTTAGTTTAATTTTTTATTAAGTCTATTAAAAAATAATATTTGTGAGAGGTATTATATAGTCTACTTAAGTTTCAGATTTTTGCAAATCTACAAGTGCAATATACTATTTATTACCTTTTTTTGAAAAAACTTTAAGCATTTATGTTACTTATAATTTGTAGTAATTTTTTTTTTTCATGTTTTTTTTTGTTATTATTTGCGTTAATTTTAATGCCTTTTTTAGGTATAATATTTATTCTTTCATACAATTCCTACGATTTCAATGAAAATTCAAAAATCATTAAAATATTTGCTTTAGCAGTTACGATAGTAGATTTAGTGATATCTTTAATAATATGATTATTATTTAATAATAGTAGCAAGCATTTTCAATTTATACAAGAACAATATAAAATAGGTTACTATGATTTTTACTTAGGTATTGATGGTTTGTCTATATATTTTATTCTATTAACTACATTAATAATGCCAATTGCTATTATATCAAATTGAAAAACTATAGGTAACCAGGTAAATTATTTTTTAGTAATAATATTATTATTAGAATCTTTATTGTTACTAATTTTTTTAGTATTAGATATACTTATGTTTTATATTTTTTTCGAAAGTATTTTAGCTCCATTATTTATATTAATTGGAATATTTGGGTCTAATGCTAAAATAAGGGCAAGTTTTTATTTTTTTTTATATACGTTTTTAGGATCATTATTTATGTTATTATCTATAATAACTATGCAATCTTTAATAGGTTGTACTGATTTTAATGTCCTATCAAAAACAAATTTTTTATATATCACACAAGTGTTTATTTTTATTGGTATATTTATTGCCTTTGCTGTCAAAACGCCTACTATATACTTAAATAGTTGATTATTAAAAGCTCATGTAGAATCACCTTTATCCGGGAGTATTATATTGGCTGCTATTGTATTAAAGCTAAGTTTATATGGTATATTTAGATTAATTTTACCACTAGTTCCTAAGGCTTTTTTATATTATACATATGTTGTATTTCTTATAGGGATTTTAACTATAATATATGCTAGTTTAAGTACACTTAGAACTATAGATATTAAAGAATTGATAGCTTATTCATCTGTATCACATGCTGCTGTTTATTTGTCAGGTGTTTTTAGTAATACTTTACAAGGAATACAAGGTGGTATTTGTTTAGGTTTAGCTCATGGTTTTGTATCATCAGGTTTATTTATTACAGCAGGAGGAATATTATATGATAGATCAGGTACGAGGCTTATTACTTATTATCGAGGTATAGCTCAAGTAATGCCTATTTTATCTATATTATTTTTTATGTTATCTTTAGGTAATTGTGGTGCACCTCTTACTTTAAACTTTATAGGAGAATTCATGTCTTTATACGGTGTTTTCGAAAGAATGCCTCTAGCAGGTATTTTGGCTTCTTCATCTATTGTTTTCTCCGCTGCTTACACTATATTTATGTTTAATAGAATATTTTTTGCTGGTTCTTTTTTTTTTAAATATTGATTTAAATATATACCTGACTTAAATAAAAGAGAATTTTTTATGTTACTTACATTAGTTTTATTTACTATAATATTAGGTATATACCCTAGTATTATTTTAGATGGTTTACATTACTATACATTTAATTTATTATATAATATATATTATATATAACTATATATGTTTATATAACATATTTTTTTTTCTATAAATTATAGAAAAAAAAATATGATTTACCTTAATAATTTTACCCACACTATATTTTTATAAAGGAGATATAGTTTAATTGGTAAAACAATTAATTTACATTTAGTTAGTATAATATAAAATTATTATACCTACATAATTTTTTATAAAAAAGCTCGAGAAGCTCAAATGGTTGAGCGGAACACTGAAGATGTTTAGGTTATAAGTTCAAATCTTATCTCGAGCATATCATAAAATTATTATTACAAGTATTTGCTATGTTTATATCTATAATGGTTGTGGATTTATTAATTAAACCGTTAACTTGTATTTCGTTAATTATAAATATGGTCTTGATATTTATATAATTTAAAACAAGATATATGTTGTCGACTAATAGGTAAGTCATAAATTTTTGGTATTTAGTATTGAGTGTTCGAATCGCTCCAACATAGATTAAATGTAAATAAACATATTAATTTTAATAGACAAACGCTAGAGGATAAATATCCTTATATCTTTTTAGTATAATTATATCACATTTTCGATTTACACATTTATTATACTTATTTGATACAAGCAGCAAAAATAATTGGAACAGGTCTAGCTACAACTGGTTTAATAGGAGCCGGTGTAGGTATAGGTGTAGTGTTCGGAGCATTAATTATAGGTGTATCTAGAAACCCATCATTAAGAGGTCAACTGTTTTCATATGCAATATTAGGTTTTGCTTTTGCGGAAGCAACAGGTTTATTTGCATTAATGATGGCATTCCTTTTATTATACGTAGCTTAACTTATTTCCTTTAGGTTTTTTATAAACATAATTAATAGTTTTTGTTTTACATTTAATGATATAATTAAAAAGTATTAATCTACTTTTTTATATTTATTTAGGTACTAACAGAATTTATCAAGTTTTATAAAAATTCGATTCTTTTAAAGATTTTTTTTTTTTATAATGGACAGACATTTTTTGTCTTCCGAAGTTCCAATAGATTACACTTTACCTTTGATCGTTATTATATCTCTATCTTCTATAATTTTTAGACGTATAGTAGTATCTTTCTATAATATAGACGAGCCCAGAGGGATAGAAAACTCTGTTTTAGATGCTGACTCTACTCTTGCAATTCTTCATAACTTAGGTCTTGAATTTTTAACACATACGGGTTCTTTTTATACCCTTATTGTGTTTTTTCTAATAAATTTAGATAATTTGGCTTTGTTCATATTTATTGTTGCATTAACTAATTGTGGTTTATTTATTTTTATTAACATTGCTATAAAGTTTTTTTAACTGTTACACATCGTTTAGCATAATATCTATGTGATAATTTTAGAAAATTGTGTATGCCTATTCTTGTTTGCTTAGTTTCAATAAGACTATTTATTGTTATTCCTATGCAAGTCCTATCTAGCATTTTTTTCTATTTCATGAGCTATGTATATATATGTTCCTTTAGCTGCTTGTATTTCCTATACTGTTTTTAATATGTTAAATGAAAAATAAATATACGCAAAACCTTTAATACATATATATTTTACTATCACAATTAGACTTGTGCATTTTTTTTTTACTGCAGGTATTTTAGCTTTAATTGATTATTTAATGTTAGATATTTAGATTGATGCATAAAAAGATGTATATAAACAGGATATTATAACTAGTTCTGTGGTACCACTTAAAGTTAAGAAGCACGATGTATTTGAACAACCGTTTAATGTCAATGCTGTTAATCAACCTACAGCTACAGAATTAGTTAATGCATTAGCTAAAGCTACTAGGTTATCCCGAGGTAGTTTTAGGAATAACTCTGATTAGGCAAAATGGTATGGTTGATTTTTGGTCCAAAAATTTCTTCATACTTAAGTTGGTGACCGTTTTACTTCTATATATTGATAGCAGAGTAACAAGTAACCCAATATTCTTTATATATAATAAAAAAACTCGTGGAGCTTTAAGAGCTTTAACTTAACATGTCTTGGTACTATTATCTAATAAATATTAACCTAAGTAAACTTTTAATTAAAATGAGAATTTTAAAAAGTCACCCTCTTTTAAAAATGGTAAATTCTTATGTAGTTGATTCACCTCAACCATCTAACATAAGTTATTTATGAAACTTTGGATCTTTATTAGCTTTTTGTTTAATAATACAGATTGTAACAGGTGTAACATTAGGTATGCACTATACGCCTAGTATATCAGAAGCATTTGACTCAGTAGAACATATAATGAGAGATGTAAATAATGGATGATTAATACGATATTTACATTCAAACACTGCATCAGCATTTTTCTTTTTAGTGTATTTACACATAGGTAGAGGTTTATATTATGGATCATATAAAGCACCACGAACGTTAGTTTGAACTATAGGAACTATTTTATTTATAGCCATGATGGCTACAGCCTTTTTGGGTTACGTTCTTCCCTATGGTCAAATGTCTTTATGAGGTATTTTTTGCCTCAAATGTATAATATATATCATTTTGTAGTACTAATACTTGTTATAAGTATAGTCACAGGAAAAGTATTAAAAAAAATAAAAGGTATATATAGAATAGGACCCCACAATATTGACGTAACATCTATTATATTTGGTTCTCTATTAGGAGATGCTTATGCTGAAAAAAGAAATAAAGGTATAGGAACAAGAATTTTTTTTTTTCAGGAAGAAGCTCATATGAGTTATATATTTTACTTGCATAAAATATTGTCTCATGCTGGTTATTGTAATACAAATATTCCTGTAATTCAAACTAGACTAGGTGTAAAAGGAAAAGTACGTAAAATAGGAAGATTTCACACTTGAACATATAGTAGCTTCAATATCATAAAAGAATTATGATATCCTAAAAACATTAAATCTGTTCCTGCCAATATCTTACACCTTTAGCTTTAGTTGTTTGGATAATGGATGACGGAGCAAAAGTAAATAAAAGCCTTAAGTTTAGAACTAATAGTTTTACTTACGAAGGATGTATGATTCTTATTAATGCACTACAAATAAATTTTAATTTAAAAGCTTCAATACAGTCAGCTGGAACTAAGAATCAATATATAATATATATATGAAAAGAGAGCAAGGGTAATCTTAGAAATATTGTGAGTCCCTATATCATACCTAAAATGAAATACAAAATAATATAATTTATATATAGTTATAAAAGAGAGTATATAGTAATTTTTACTAAAAATATATATAGAATATTTTATAGCAATACTGATGAAAACGGTCAAATATATTTGTTTAGTATAAAGACCGTCGGTATAGTATTATATCGCTACAGACTGGTCCATCGGTGGGTGTCTGTAATGATGCTTAATGTACAGTCGGGATTTTTTATGAAATATTATTTCATATACAAGGTTTTATTTTCACAAATATTTTTATAAAATATTAATAAAATACATAGTTTACTAGTTTTAAACATGTTTAATTAAAAAAAGACAAGCTTAAATTGCTATAATTAGTAAATTTAAAATTTGGCAACAGTTATAACTAATTTAATGAGTGCAATACCATGAATAGGACAAGATATAGTGCAATTTATATGGGGTGGTTTTTCTGTTAATAATGCAACCTTAAACAGATTTTTTGCATTACATTTTGTATTACCTTTTGTATTAGCTGCATTAGCTTTAATGCATTTAATAGCTTTACATGATTCAAGTGGTTCAAGTAATCCATTAGGTGTATCAGGAAATTACGATAGATTACCTATGCACCCTTACTTTATATTTAAAGATTTAATAACTATATTTTTATTTATTTTAGTATTATCTATATTTGTATTTTTTATGCCTAATGTATTAGGTGATAGTGAGAATTATGTTATGGCTAATCCTATGCAAACACCCCCCGCTATAGTTCCTGAATGATATCTTTTACCTTTTTATGCTATATTAAGATCTATACCTAATAAATTGTTAGGTGTTATAGCAATGTTTGCTGCAATATTAGCTTTATTAATAATGCCATTCACAGATTTATCAAAATTAAGAGGTAATCAATTCAGACCTTTAAGTAAAATAGCCTTTTTTGTATTTGTAGCAAATTTTTTAATTTTAATGCAACTAGGTGCAAAACATGTTGAATCTCCATTTATAGAGTTTGGACAAATTTCTACTGTTTTATATTTTGCACATTTTGTAATTATAGTTCCTTTTGTTACACTTTTAGAAAATAGTTTAATAGATTTAGCTTTATCTAAAAACAATAAAGACCCAAAAGAGTAAAATAAATTAATGTTTTTATATGAATTATAGTTATAGTGATGGTGGTAAAAGTCTTTTTGGTAGTAGCTTTTACTACTATAGCAAAAAGAAAAACAAAGACAAGCGTGGAACTTAGATTAGGTCCAAATATAGTGGGTTATTACGGTTTACTACAAACGTTTGCGAACGCAAAAAAATTGTTATGTGAATCCCATTTCAAGTTTATTATTGTATATTGTTTCATAAAGATGTTTATATTTTATTTTCTTACTTGTTATGTTGTTGTTATACATGGTTCTATTTATATAGTTTTACCTTTTATTATAATAAAAAGATTGATTTCTTGCATGACTTATCTTGTAAAGAATCATAACAATATTACTCCTTATAAATTTTTAAAGATAATACTTTTAAGTATAATACCCTTTCCTACTATTTTCTTACATTTTATGGATGTAAGCTACAACATAAATTCACCCTTTTTTCAGCTGAATCCTACGGTAATTCCAGTGGAAGATAAATACGTTACTACTATAGATGGATCAATTTCACAACTTTTTTGAAATAATGAAAAAAGCCAATATCATACAATATTAAATGTAAGCTTTGGGATATACAGAGACGCAGTTAATTCAGGTAATGCTAATCTTTCAGGTGATTTCTCTAATGCAATATAAAAATTAGCCAAAAGTAAGGACCTTAAAAGGGAATTAGATATTCGTGATATTCATGCTATACGGATCATGGGCGGTAGGTATGGGTATGATCCAGGCTTTTTTAATAGAATAAGAGGGTTAGCTAATGATAATCCTTTATCATCAGCAAATCATCCTGGTATAGAATGAACTTCAAGTGGGCCATTTATTCAAACTTTTCATAGAGAACTTAAAAGAGTTCAACTTTTACATATCCAAGATAAATGTAAGATTGCTGATGTTATTAATTAAATGCTTATGTATTTACTAAAAAAATCTGTAGATATTTAGAAAAAGTTGGGATTAAAAAGTGCGAGTCTGGATAACTTTAGTATAAATAATTATTTATTTAATATTTTTAACTAAAAATTTATTTTTTTTTTAAGTGTCAAATTGCTTCAATCAAAGGTTTATGTTTTATCGTTGAACATTCTATTATATGTGGTGGCTAGAGGGAGGTGGTGGGTATTTAGTAAGCAAAAAAAAAAATTTTTTTTGCTTACTAGATAATTCTATTTACAACATGTCTTTACCTCAAGTATACGAATAAATATTATAATGTCAAGTTTAACTTTCTTCTTCATATTTATACCAATATTAGCACTAATATTACTTGGTTTGAATATTCTATTATCACCGCATAACCCATATCAAGAAAAGAATAGTGCTTTTGAATGTGGATTTCATTCATTTTTGGGACAAAACAGGACTCAGTTTAGTATCTCTTTTTTCATTTTTGCACTTTTATTTTTACTATTTGATTTAGAAATATTATTAGTTTATCCTTATATTGTCAGTGCTTATACTAATGGTATTTATGGTTTAATAATTATGTTAGTATTTTTCTTTGTTTTAACCTTAGGTTTTGTTTTCGAACTAGGAAAAAATGCGTTAAAAATTGATAGTAGACAAGGTAATAATATTCAACTTAAAAATTGAAAACAATTAGTATTTATAAATAACTAATTAAAATATAACATTCTTTGTTATATTTTAATTTTTATGGTAAATATATATGTATTTAATATTATATTATTTTCTAATTTTTTATTATTCTGGTTTAACCTTATAAAAAAAAATAATTTTTTTTTTATTACTTGTTAACTAATCAGATCTTTTTGGTTTATGACATAAAATTTAATAAATTCACATTTTTATTTTTTATTTAATAAAACGATAAGAATATACAATAATACTATACTTAAAAATTTAATATAGTTATCATATATACCTTAATTTAGGTAGCCATTTGATATAAACCCTGTATTATTATTTTTATCTAATATAGCATTAGATAAAACAAGTAATGGAGATCGTATAATAAAAAGCACTAGACCTTTTATATCACCTGGACTTCATTTAAATAATATATAGTTTTTAGGTGTAGCTACTATTATTCTTAATAATTTGGCGATAAATTTTTTAATGGTTTGGATAATACTGTAGGTTAATGAAATAATTTGTTTTTATACCAAGTCTTACCAATATTTTAAAATAACAACTATAGATATTATATAGTAATAAATAACCAAAGAAATTTTTTACTTTTCTCATCTATTTATTAGGGTAATTAAGGTGAGATTCAAAAATTTTAATAGATATGTAGTAACTGAGTCCTGTTTTGTCCCAAAAATGAATGAAATCCACATTCAAAAGCACTATTCTTTTCTTGATATGGGTTATGCGATGATAATAGAATATTCAAACCAAGTAATATTAGTGCTAACATAGATATAAAAATAAGATTTAAACATTTAAATCTTATTTTTATATTAGGCAATGTGCCTAATTAACGTCAAACGAAAACAACAAACTAGATAACAGCAAACTTTGGATTAGATTTATTTTTAGATAATTATTTAACTAAACCTAGTGGCCTAAAAACTTTAAAAGTATTTTTCGAAGATTTAACATATTCGTTTTTTTTTACTACCCTAAAAATACCAATTATTAATTAATAAAAAATATGGGTAAGATATTTTTTATAGATTTAATAAAAAATGATACCCCTGAACCATGAGGTACATTTTTCCAAGATAATGCGACTCCCCAAATGGAAGGATTAGAAGAACTACACAACAATATAATGTTTTATTTAGCAATTGTATTATTTGCCGTAAGCTGAATGATGGTATCAATAGTGAATAACTTTAAAAATAAGAAAATATCGAATAAATATGTAAATCATGGTACATTAGTAGAGCTAATATGAACGATTAGCCCTGCTTTAATCTTAATATTAATTGCATTTCCATCTTTCAAATTATTGTATTTAATGGACGAAGTAATTGATCCGGCATTAGTTATATATGGCGAAGGTCATCAATGGTATTGAAGCTATCAATACCCGGATTTTATAAACACAGAAGAAGAAATCGTAGAGTATGATTCATATATAATTCCAGAGAGTGATTTAGAAATAGGTAAACTGAGACTATTAGAAGTAGATAATAGAGTTATAATCCCAGAATTAACACACACAAGATTCGTTGTTGCTGGTGCAGATGTTATTCACTCTTATGCTTGTCCTTCATTAGGAATAAAATGTGATGCATATCCTGGTAGATTAAACCAATCATCAGTATATTTAAATAGAGAAGGAACATTTTTTGGACAATGTTCAGAAATATGTGGGATATTACATAGCTCCATGCCTATAGCTATACAATCAACGTCTTTAGCAAAATTTTTATTCTGGTTATATGATCAAATAGAAGGTTAAATTATTATACAATAATTTTGTATATAAATTTTTCTGTTATTTAAACATTAACAAACGTAAGTAAAACTTTTAAAACAGAACTAAAAATTTTGCCACAGCCTTTTACTTTTAGCCATATGAAATTTAGGGTGATTAATACTAAAAATAATAATTTAACATTACAATTATAACTAAATAATTTAAAATTTTTAAATATTTATATATTATACAGTGTAAAAATATATAAAATTAAACTTAATTAACAAAAAGAGAAAAAAGAAATGAATATTTTTATATCAATCATAGAAGTTATTTTGGTGGTGGTACCAGCCTTATTGGTAGTAGCTTTTACTACTATAGCAGAAAGAAAAACAATGGCAAGTATGCAACGTAGATTAGGTCCAAATATAGTGGGTTATTATGGTTTATTACAAGCATTTGCGGACGCATTAAAATTGTTATTAAAAGAATATGTAGGCCCAACACAAGCTAATTTAATACTATTTTTTCTAGGTCCGATAATAACATTAACATTTTCTTTGTTAGGATATGCAGTAATACCATATGGACCAGGTTTATCAATAGGAGATTTAGGTTTAGGTATATTATATATGTTGGCAGTATCTTCATTAGCTACGTATGGTATATTATTAGCGGGTTGATCTGCCAATTCTAAATATGCTTTTTTAGGTTCATTAAGAAGTACAGCTCAATTAATAAGCTATGAATTAATACTTAGCTCAGCTATATTATTGGTAATTTTATTAACAGGGAGCTTAAATTTAACTGTTAATATTGAAGCACAAAAAGTAGTAATATTTGCTTTACCTTTACTTCCTGTATTTATGATATTTTTTATAGGATGTATTGCAGAAACAAATAGAGCACCTTTTGATCTAGCTGAAGCTGAATCTGAATTAGTTTCAGGGTTTATGACTGAACATTCAGCTGCAATATTTGTTTTTTTTTTTTTAGCAGAGTATGCTAGTATAGTTTTAATATGTATATTTTCTAGTATTTTGTTTCTAGGTGGTTATATAACAATTTTTTATTTGCATTCTATATTAAATAATATGTATTATTTTAATATAGAATTATATTTTTTAGATATTAATATGAATATTTTTACTGTTATATTTCAAGGATTAGTTTATAGTCTATTTTTAGGCTTAAAATCTTGTATTCTTATATTTGTATTTATTTGAGTAAGAGCATCTTTTCCTAGAATACGATTTGATCAATTAATGTCTTACTGTTGAACTGTATTATTACCCATTGTTATAGGACTTATTATTCTAACACCTTGTGTAGTTTATAATTTATCTTTAATACCTAGTAACTTTTATCTAATATAATATTTTAAATAAAAATTCTTAACCAAAAATAATGTTTATAAAAACATTATTTTTGGTAATTTAATTTTTTTAACACTATAAAACAAAATTTTGTTTTATTTTTTTCTAGCTTAACGTATCCTATATACTAAACTTAATAAATATTACATATAGCAAAAAAAATCTTAACTAATATATAAAATTTATATACGAATAAACATATGATACTAACATTTCTTCTATTATTATTATTTTCAAATGGCTTAAGCAACAGACCAGATACATCAATTTTATACAGTCGTATAGGTATATTAATAGTATTTTATAGTTTAATATCATCGTATATAACATTATACATAACATATTTAGAAAAAGGAATAGGATTATATGGAGGATTATTTAATATAACAGCTATAACACAAATATTTCAAATATTTATATTAATAGTATGTGGTATTATATTATTAATGACAGGTTTTTATCCTAGAAAAAAATATATAGAAGATTCTAATACAAATATAGATATAATATTTAAAAAAGTAAAAGAATATACAAATATAATAAATAAAGTGTCAGAACAATTTACATTAATAGAATATGCTTTAATAATTTTATTTGTTATAAGTGGGGCAACATTGTTATTAGCAAGTGGTGATTTAGGATCTATATATTTATGTATAGAGTTACAAAGTTTTAGCCTATATATAATATCATCAATGCATAGAAACTCAGAGTCTTCTACAGGATCCGCCTTAACTTATTTTTTATTAGGAGGTTTATCATCTTGTTTCATATTATTAGGTATAGGATTAATATATGCTAATTCTGGACTAACTAATCTGGATGGAATATATTCCGTAATCTCTGATTCAGAAAAATACGTTAACTACTCCACATGATATATGCACAGCTATATATTTTATAGTTTATTATTAATATCAGTAGGCTTTTTATTTAAAATTGCAGCTGCACCATTTCATTGATGATCTCCAGATGTATATGATGGTGTTCCAACAATAGTAACAACTTTTATAGCTATATTAGGAAAAATAGCTATATTAGTATTGTTGTTAGAGTTAGTGCAATATAGTAGTTGTTTATTACAATCTACTGTACAATATTACTCTTGAACGACAAGTTTATCTATGAGTTGTTTTTTATCTTTAGTAATCGGAACGATTTTAGGTTTAACACAAACAAGAATAAAAAGGCTTTTAGCTTATAGTACTATATCACATGTAGGTTTTATATTATTAGCATTAATAGTACATAATATAGATTCATATCAAGCATATATCTTTTATATAATTCAATATATAATAACAAATTTAAATGCCTTTTTAATAGTAATAGCAATAGGATTTAGTTTATATCTCTATTTTACAAATGTATCTGAATTTAATGATTTACAAGAAAAAAATAATAGTCCTATACAATTAATTAGCCAATTAAAAGGTTATTTTTCTATTAATCCTATTTTGGCTTTATGTTTAGTAATTACTATGTTTTCTTTTATAGGACTACCTCCTTTAATAGGATTTTTTGGAAAGCAAATGGTTTTAACAACAGCCTTAGATAATAATAAAGTTATTTTAGTATTAGTTGGTGTTTTAACTAGTGTTATAGGAGCTGTATATTATTTAACTGTAATAAAAACTATATATTTTGATAAATCACAATATGAAAAAACTTATATGTATATAGATATTTCATTATCTAACATTTATTCTATAACATTAAGTATAATAAATTTAGGTATTATAAGCTTTATATTTATGCCTAATGAAATATTAAATTTATGTAATTTACTGTCTATAATAGCCTTTTCAATTTATTAATCAAAAAAAAATGATTTTTTAGGGTGTTTGAATTATTTAATACGTAGTAATTTTCAATCTCACCCTTATCATTTAGTTTCCCCAAGTCCTTGACCTTTAAATACAAGTTTCTCTTTATTGGCTTTGACTTTTACTGCAGTTTTAGCATTTCAAAATTTTAGCCTAGCGATTAATAATTTAACTTTTGCTCTATTTGCTTTAATATTATCCATGTCTTTGTGATTTAGAGATGTAATTTCAGAAGGAACATATTTAGGTAATCATACATTAGCTGTACAAAAAGGGTTAAATATGGGTGTTGCTTTATTTATAGTATCTGAAGCATTATTCTTTTTAGCAATATTTTGAGCATTCTTTCATAGTGCGTTATCTCCTACTATAGAATTAGGTGCAAAATGACCTCCTATGGGGATAGATTCAATAAATCCATTTGAATTACCGTTATTAAACACTGTAATTTTATTATCTTCTGGTGTAACAATAACATATTCACATCATTCATTAATACAAGGTAATAGAAGTGGTGCTTTATACGGTGCGATATATACTATTATATTAGCAATTATATTTACTGCACTACAAGGTATAGAGTATACAGTTTCATCATTTACTATATCTGATGGTACATATTCGTCTTGTTTTTATTTTGGAACAGGATTTCATGGATTACATGTTATAATAGGTACTGCTTTTTTAGCAGTAGGTTTTTGACGAATGTTAGCCTATCATTTAACCGAAAATCATCATTTAGGTTTTGAATCCGCTATTTTATACTGACATTTTGTAGATGTTGTATGATTATTTTTATATATTTCAGTATATTATTGAGGATCTTAAATAAATCAAAGGAGAACGATAATGCGGGAAAAAAAAGGTAATATGCAGCAAATGGTTTTGCCTTACGATTACAGATCAATAAGAAGGAGTTTTAATATTCCATATTATTTTTTTAATATTAGTTAATTTAAATAAACATAGTACAATAAGTTTATATATTTATTTTTGATTTTTTAATGTAATGCCACAACTTATACCTTTTTTTTTTGTTAATCAAGTTACTTATAATTTTTTATTGTTAATAATAATAATATATTTATTTACTAAATATATTTTACCAAGATTTGTCCGATTATTTAAAACAAGAGTATTTTTAAAAACATTAGAATCAAAAAATACAACAGCATAATTAATAAATTAAAAATACAATAACATATGGGATAACTTTATACAAACAAGAAAAACTCTTTATATAATTCATGACTTACTTAAATAAAAGTCCACTAGATCAGTTCACCATTAGAAATTTACTCAGTATTAAAGCGGACCTATTAGGTAATATACAGTTATCTTTAACAAATATAGGTTTATATCTACTTATAACAACAATAATAATATTTATGATGTATGTTTTAGCAACAAATTATAATATAGTTACACCAAATAACTGATCAATATCACTTGAGTCTATATATGCTACAGTATTTAGTATTGTGATAAATCAAATTAACGCAAAAAAAGGCCAAATGTTTTTTCCTTTAATATCATCTTTATTTATTTACATATTAATTAATAATTTAGTCGGTATGGTACCTTACAGTTTTGCCCCTACATCTCACTTTATATTAACATTTTCAATAAGTTTTACAATAGTGATAGGAGCAACAATCTTAGGTTTTCAAATACATTCTTTAAAATTTTTTTCTTTATTTGTGCCATCTGGTTGTCCATTAGGTTTACTACCTTTATTAGTATTAATAGAGTTTATTTCATATTTATCTAGACCTGTTTCACTAGGACTTAGACTAGGTGCTAACATATTAAGTGGTCATATGCTTCTTAATATATTAGCAGGGTTCACATATAATATCATGAAAACAGGTATTATATACTTTTTTTTAGGATTAATACCATTATTATTTATTCTAGCCTTTTCAGGATTAGAAATAGGAATAGCTTTTATTCAAGCACAAGTGTTTGTGGTGTTATCTTCATCTTATATTAAAGATAGTTTAGAATTACATTAAAAAAATATAATAATAAAAATAATATACATTACTATTTATAATATATAATAGGGAAGTTAGAGCTAAGTAAATATATATTAAAATAAAATTAATAATAGTATAAATTTTGATTGTAAGTAGAAAATAAATAAAATTGAAAAATAAAAGATATATATTTAGCTGTATTTAGGATATGTATAAATCTACAAGAGCTAGCTTATTTTTTAAAAATAATACGATAAGAACATTATGATAAGACTATAGGAATTATAGTATCTAGAAGGCTCAAATATTATGAGCCAAAGTTCAAATATTATTAGCAATGCTATACTTCACGGTTCTAAAATCGATATACCTAAATTTAAAGAGCCATTTGGTATATCAAAATCGACATTTTTAGATTTACCTCATACAGGATTATATAATCCTCAAAATACTTGGGAAAAAATAGTAAGTAAACCTAGACCTATTTTTTATCACGGAATACCTTGGCCTATAGTGTTTGATGCTATAAATTCAAAGTTTGATATTAAATCCTATTTAAATTTAATATATAACAATGATTATATAAATTCTGTTATTTGTAACTTTCAAACAAATTTTACTACCTTTATGATACCTTTTAGACAGTTTTTTATTGACGAAGGGTTAGGTTATCATGAAGCACTACGTTTTCTAGGTATATCACCTGTAAGATTAATAGAGGAACGGGGAAGTATTCATTCTGGCCAAATGTTTAGGGAAATGTGACACACATTTAACGATCAAGTTAGTAATAATCTTATTTCGCGGGATTGAATTAATTGACGTCTTGACCTTTTAATATATAAATTAAGAAATTTTTCAGATATTGTACTTTTATATTCCGAACCTTTTAATTTCATAGATCTATTAATTATTAAATTTTTTGCATTATAATAATCCATTTCCAGTAGATTTCATAATGGACTTGGGATATTTAGCTGATAATGATTGGGTTAACCTTAGACTTAGTTGGGGGAAACTCCATGGTGTTGTGCCTTTAGATACATCAAACGATATGATTAGATTACGTTTAGCTAATCGTTTAACTCAATTAAGAGTAAATACATTTGGTGAGTTTGATGTAGGCAGAGATTGAATATTATATTATAATCAAATGTTTAATGATAATAATATAGGTAATTGATTTACTAGAAGCTATTAGATTTAATAAAAATATAAATCTAATAGCCTTAAAGTTATATTGGTATTAGTTGTAGGTTTAGCGTAGGTTTATATTAAATTAAACGGAAAAAAAAATACTTATATAAATTTAAGTATTAAAAAAAAAATTTTTTTTTTAATAAAAAGATACAATAAGTAGAGTAGATTTTTTTAAATACTCTAAAAAATTTTGAGTTTGATGATGGCTCTGAATGAGCGCTATCTAAATGCTTGACACATGCTAATCAAACACATAATTTAATCAATATTAGATTATTAATTATGGTGTGGTGTACAGGTGAGTACATTATCTTATAACTACCTTAAAGTAAGGAGGATAGAGAATCCCTTATAAAAAAAAAAGATAAATAAAATATCGCTTTAAGATGTTGATAGATATTCTGGATGAGTAATAGAGAAATAAAAATCTAGCTCTGAATCCGGCAGTCGAGACTGAGAGGTCGATCGACCACACTGGGTCTGAAAAAAGCCCAGGGCAGAATTGTACAGCAGTGGGGGATATTGGTCAATAGTCGAAAGACTGAACCAGCAACTTGGAAGAATGAAAAATGGAAGTCATATAAAGTTCTAGATAAAATAAAGAGAATGACTATTTTTTATCTATAAGTCTTGACCAAATTACGTGCCAGCAGTCGCGGTAACACGTAAAAGACAAGTGTTATTCATCTTTATTTGGTATATAGGGTACCTAGACAGATTACCAAGCCTTAATAGGGACTAGTTTTCTAGAGTTTTATGTGGGAATGTACGAATTACCAGAGGAGGGACAAAATTCTATTATACTGGTAGGACGGGTAACGGCGAAGGCTTTATTCTAAGTAAAAACTGACGTTGAGGGACGAAGCCTGGGGTAGCGATAAGGATTTGATACCCTAGTAGTCCTAGGAGAAAATTATGAGTGTCATAGGCCAGGTATTTTTGGCCTATAAATGAAAGTGTAAGCACTCCACCTCATGACTAAGGCGGAAATGCACAAATTGAAATCATTAGACCGTTTCTGAAACCAGTAGTGAAGTATGTTATTTAATTCGATGATCCGCGAATAACCTTACCACGTCTTGAATATTACCACCATACAAGTGCTGCACGGCTGTCTTCAGTTAATGTCGTGAGACTTTGGTTAATTCCTTTAATTAACGAAAACCCTAGCTTTATTTATTTTTAAAGTGTTTTTCTATAAATGGAAATAATAATAGGGACCAAGACAAGTCATCATGGCCTTAATAGCGTGGGCTATAGACGTGCCACATATACCAATACAAAGGGAAGCAATATTGTAAAATGGAGCTAATCCCATAAAATTGGATATAACTATTTGTGGATTGTAGTCTGAAATTCGACTACATGAATATGGAATTACTAGTAATCGTGAATCAGCACGTCACGGTGAATTTTATCTCAGATGGGTACTAACCACTCGTCAGGCGCTGAAAGGAGTATGTGCAATAAGTTTGATTGCTTATTTATTCTTTTTTTACTTAAATAGTTGTAAATTTTAGATATTGCAATTTTCGTATGTGTGACTTTTATTGGTGTTAAGTCGAAATATGGTTCGTGTAATGGAAATTGCACGGGACACATAAACATTAAAAATTAAATATATTATTATATTTGGTAGACTTTGTCTACATTATTATCTAAGTCAATTACTTATAGACAATATTTCATTTTTTACTATACTTTTATAGTATAGTTCGGAGCAAAAAAAAACAGTAAACTTACTGTTTTTTTTTGCTACACTACCCCCTTCTAGGTTTTATATAAACATAATTGCCTTTTTTTAATTAATGGTCTTTGTTTTTTATAATGAAAAAGGAATCATATAATTCATAATATATATAATTCGATTTTTTTTTTTATTCACTTGTTCTTTTTTAAGATTGTTAATATGTTATATATTAATTAAATGATATAATCAAAAAGTATTATTTATCTACTTTTTTATATTTATTTAGGTACCAACAGAATTTATCAAGTTTTATAAAAATTCGATTCTTTTAAAGATTTTTTTTTTTTAATTTGAATATATTTTTTATATCTGATGAATTTTATGGCTTTTTTGTGATATTTTTGGACGTGATAATAATTTTATGTATATTTTTTGGTATATTGATCATTATAAGTAAAAATCCTATAGTATCTGTTTTACATTTGATTATGTTATTTTCATGTATTTCTTGTTATCTTATATTTTTAGGTATAAATTTTATAGGTTTATCTTATCTTTTAGTTTATGTTGGTGCTGTTTCAATATTATTTTTATTTATTTTAATGCTTATAAATATTAGAATATCAGAACTTATTAGTTATACTAATAATAATATACCTTTGGCTATATTAGTTATTTTAGCTTTATTTATTCCTTATAATAATTTGTCTCCATATACAAAAACGAAATTAAACTATGATATCACAAATATATTTTTTGTATCATCTAATAATTGGGATGATAATATCGTTAATATTTTAGATATAACTAGTATAGGTAATGTTATGTATACTAATTATTCTATTTGATTAATAATTACATCTATTATTCTTTTATTAGCTATGGTAGGATCTATAGTTATAACTATTAAACAAAAATATTAACAAGACCTTTCGTTAAACCAACCAAAAAAAGTGTTTTAAGCATTTGATGATTAAACATATAATGATTTATGATAATTATAGCTTTTAAGAAGGAAGCCAGAGGCTTTAGTTTAATTGGTAAAACATGCGACTTTTAATCGCTATAATAAAGGATCGAATCCTTTAGGCCTTAAACCCAGGAGAGTTCCTTTATTGGTAAAAAGGGTTGAGCTGTAAACTCAATAGTATTATACTTTTAAGAGTTCAAATCTCTTTTCTCCTATATTCTTATTAGCTCAATGGTAGAGCATGATACTTCTAATATCTAGATTTAAGTTCGAGTCTTAAATAAGAATACATAAGCCAGGATAGTTTAATAGGTTAGAACATTAATTTCATGCATTAACAATGAGAATTCGACTTTCTCTCCTGGTAAACGGAGTAGAGCCAGGTTGGTGAGGCGCCTCATTTGGGTTGAGGATTTTCTATGTTCGAATCATAGTACTCCGAAAATTTAATATACAGCGGCTATAGGTTAATGGTAGACCTTTCGTCTTCCAAACGAATTGTGCCATTTCGAATTTGGCTAGCCGTAAAGAATTAGTATTAGTTAATTGGTAAACAGTTTCCTTGTCGAGGAAAAAGATGCCGGATCGACGCCGGCCTAATTCGTAGAGGGAAAAGTCGCCATTGGTAGGGTAAGATATTTGCTAAATATTGTGTTTTACATTTAGGTGTTCAATTCACCTCTTTTCCGGTTTGTTTCACGTTTTGTTCTATTTATTTCACATTTTTTCCTACTTTACGGCTTATCTTATATATTTCACGTTATATCTAACTTGTTTTATCCTATATGTTTCATGGTTTGTTTAATTTTTTTCACCTTATATCCAATTTGTATCTAAGAGTATAGTTTAATAGGTAAAATAAGAAGTTTCAACCTTTCAGTTTTCAGTTCAAGTCTGAATGCTCTTGTTATTATGTTAGGGTTCCTTAGCTTAATAGGTAAAGCGTATTCTTGATAAGGATGTGTTCGGTGTTCGAGTCAACGAGGAACCAAAAACCAAAAAAAACAAAAAATATATTTTTTGTTTTTTTTGGTTTTTTTTTTACATATTTTATATTTATAAAAAGTATGATATGTTAGATTTATAAATTTGTAATATAATAATGATCTTTGATAATGAAAAAAATATAAATATAAATATATACATCTATATATTTTTTCATAAACAAAATAATATAAAAACTTTTTTTTATATATTATTGTAAGTATATAAAAGAAAAATAATTTTTAAGTAATTAAATATTACCGAAAAATTGTATTTTCCTATAAATATATATGATAGGGCATAAGTATATAAAAAAAGTGGAATATTTAAAAACTTATTGAGTAGTATTTTGATTGATTTAAAAAACTATTCTACAAAAACTTCTGGGCATACAGAGTCATATTCAACAACTTCATATTTTAAAAATGAAATAAGTATGTGAAGAGAAAGATGATTTTTATCTTGTAATGCTAAAGACATAGGAACATTATATTTAATGTTTGCAGTATTTTCAGGTTTAGCTGGTACAGCTTTTTCAGTATTAATAAGGTTAGAATTATCAGGACCAGGTGTACAATTTATAGCAGATAATCAATTATATAACAGTATAATAACAGCTCATGCTATAGTAATGATTTTTTTTATGGTAATGCCAGCCTTAATAGGAGGTTTTGGTAATTTCTTATTACCATTAATGATAGGCGGTCCAGATATGGCATTCCCTAGACTAAATAATATAAGTTTTTGATTATTAATACCAAGTTTAGCATTATTTCTATTTGCAGGTATGATAGAAAATGGAGCAGGAACAGGTTGAACTCTTTATCCTCCTTTATCAGGTTTACAAAGTCATAGTGGACCTAGTGTAGATTTAGCTATATTTGCTCTACATCTTTCAGGAGTAAGTAGTTTACTAGGAGCAATGAACTTTATTACAACTATATTAAATATGAGAAGTCCTGGTATAAGATTACATAAATTAGCATTGTTTGGATGAGCAGTAATAGTAACAGCTGTGTTACTATTATTATCATTACCTGTATTAGCTGGTGGTATAACTATGATTTTAACAGATAGAAATTTTAATACATCTTTCTTTGAAGTAGCAGGAGGTGGGGATCCTATATTATACCAACATCTTTTCTGATTTTTTGGACATCCAGAAGTCTACATATTAATAATACCAGGATTTGGAATAGTAAGTACTACAATATCAGCTGGTTCTAATAAAAGCGTATTCGGTTATTTAGGGATGGTATATGCTATGATGTCTATAGGTGTTTTAGGTTTTGTAGTTTGAAGTCACCATATGTATACAGTTGGTCTAGACGTGGATACAAGAGCTTACTTTACAGCAGCTACATTAATAATAGCTGTTCCAACAGGAATTAAAATATTCAGTTGATTAGCTACTACTTATGGAGGAACAATACAATTAACACCTTCAATGTTATTTGCTTTAGGTTTTGTAGTTATGTTTACTATAGGAGGGTTAAGTGGTGTCGTTTTAGCTAATGCATCACTTGATATAGCATTCCACGATACTTACTACGTTGTGGCGCATTTTCACTATGTATTATCATTAGGTGCGGTATTTGCCTTATTTAGTGCTTGATATTACTGAATACCTAAAATAACAGGTTTAAATTATAATTTGTTATTAGGAAAAGTACACTTTATGATTTTATTTATAGGTGTTAATGTAACATTCTTCCCTCAACATTTTTTAGGTTTACAAGGTATGCCAAGAAGAATCAGTGACTATCCTGATGCTTTCGCCGGATGAAATCTAGTAAGTAGTTTTGGTTCTATAATTAGTGTAATTGCTACTGTACTATTTTTACATATAATTTATGTACAATTAGTTGAAGGTAATATTGCTTCTAGATATCCTTGATTAATACCAGAATTTTATTCTGATTTATTTCAAACATTATTCAATAGGAATTTTATATCATTAGAATGATCATTAGATAGTCCCCCCAAACCTCATGCATTCGTAAGCCTTCCTGTACAAAGTTCATTAGATCCAGCTTTGGCTGCTGAGACTTATGAAGGATGAAAATGTTGTATCGCAGGTTACACAAATTTATGTGACATGTATGGTTTTTCTATGAGCCAATGTGGAATTAATATAGCAGATACTACTAATGGTTGAAATATTTTATATTCACAAATGATTCAATACTATTTCGATGTATTTCCTCAAGGTCCAAATACCATTATAACAGAGCAAGCTCTTGATCGTATTTCTGCGCATCTAAATAGAAGTGATGATCATGAGTTAGGCTTAACTATGCCCTCACATAAAGATTTGATAGGTACATATAGTACTAAATATGATACTAATTTGCCAACTCAGGAGTTTTGTGATGCTTTTAGGAGACATAATCCTGATAGTCCCATACTGCAAAAAATGCAAGAAATGAAATCAAAACTTAATATTAATAATTAAAATTTAATACATAAAGGCTTTTCTGTTAACAATGCAACTTTAAAGTTTTTTCATTATATCTTTTATTATTTTTTGTATTAGCTGCATTAGCTTTAATGCGTTTTTTAGCCATATATCGTTCAAATGGTTCAAGTAATCCATTAGGTATAACAGAAAATTACAATAGATTACCAATACACCCTTATATTTAAAGATTTAATAACAATATTTATACTCTTTTTAACATATTAAATTATTTAATTCATAAAATAAATAGGAATATGTAGCAAGTGGTTTTGCCTTATGATTGCAGATCAATAAGAAGGAGTTCGAATCTTCCATATTCCTTTTTAAATATTAAATAAAAAGATACAATAAGTCTAGTATAATAAATATTTTAGTTGATAAATTTTATCATTTAGTATAAAAAGAAATTATTATGAGTAAAAACAAGCTATAAACCAAAGAATTTACTAAGAAAAATCTTTTAAATAAACAAGGTGAAAGGAAAAATCTGAATAACCTTAGGAAAATAAATCAAACGAGATTCTACATACAATGAGAAGTAAGGTAGAATAGCCTAAGTAAAACATAAAACTAATAAGATTGAAAGTGAAGGAGCAACTACCTGTCACCTACTTTAGTTAGTTTTATGTTTTATCATCAAGTAAAATGGATTATCTGTTTGAATAAAGGGGAACCTTCCTCTAAGGCTAAATATGGTATTATACGCAATAGTGAACAGTACCGTGAGGGAAATTTACGTAATAGTAGTTTTATAAGCAGCTCGAGAAAAATTTTAATTAATAACAAAAGCGTACCTTTTGCATAATGGGTCAGCAAGTTAATTTTAGATGCGAAGTAAATCCTGATAATAACTGTCGAATTTCGTTAACGAAATGCAGGCACAATCCCTGATATATTAATAAAAGGAGATAAACTAAACGGGGTAAATTACCTTTTTTCTATAATAGTATAGTTTAAATTTAAACTATACTTTGAGAATCATGAACGAGCTAAATGAGTTTAGTGGTTAAAAGTATTAAAGTCTCGGGTGGTCTCTCCGTCCTTCTGAAGAGAAATCGATTATGAAATAATGATAAAGTATCTAAAATTAGACCCGAAGACTAGTGATCTTACTGTTATCAGGATTATAAAAGTCCGAACGGGTTATCGTTGTAAAGATATCCGAAGAATAATGGTAAGTTAGTGAAAGACAAAACTGACTAGTTGAGCTGGTTTTCCGCGAAACCTATATAAGTAGGTAATTTAAACAACATCTTGGCAGGTACAGAACTGTGATCTCGGTCAAAATATTTATAATGTAAAAACATGATAGATTTGTATACATCGGGGGATCGTAAAGATTTTATCGGAGAGTATTTGCACTCGGAAGGGCTAAGATGAATGTTAAAAAATCGGACATAGTACGATAAGGTTGTATGTCAAAAGGGAAACAGCCCAGAACAAGAGTTAATAAGGTTCCAAAATTATTGTTGAGTGAAATTAAGGATGTATCTTTTGATACGATCAATTAATAGGCTTGGAAGCGGCCACATTTTAATGATCTCGTAACAGAGCATTGATTTTTAAGAAGATCACACCGAAAATATAACGGATCTAAATAATATACCGAAACCTTGTCTATGTATAATTACAACAAAATATACATGGGGTAGCGGAACAATGGATAAATCATATTTAATTTTTAAAAAATTAAAACTTAAAATTTTCCATGAGATAATGCTGACATGAGTAACGAAAAAGATAAATCTCGCCTTAAGCTTATGGTATTTAATAAAAACGGCTTCTAAGAGTAACATATATAATCTTTTAATAATAAGTAAAAGATTAATTGCTCGATGAAATAATAAAAAAACTAATCAAAGTTAGATTAGTTCAGGAAAATATTAATACGACCGTACCTAGATACTAACACAAGTAAGCAAGTAGAGAATACGAAGGCGTTTGAGTGATCAATCATTAAGGAACTCGGCAAATTGACTCACGTAACTTCGGGATAAGGTGAGCCATTCCTATTAGGTAATAGATAAATTTATTTATCGCAATTTTATCAAGGGAATAGGAGGCATAGAATAGTGTTGTACGACTGTTTATTTAAAACAGAGCACTCTGCTAAGATGAACAATCGAGATATTGAGTGTGATGTCTGCCCGGTGTCGGATGGGTGACGGATTTGCTTAGAAATAAAAGGTTAGGCTTTGAAGAGATCCCCGACAAACGGCGGCCTTACCGATGAGGGTCCTAAGGTAGCGGAATACCCTGGCCGTTAAATGCGGTCTTGCATG
>JAOYNU010129192.1:0-26756 GCA_026745395.1 Tympanopsis confertula | reverse complement strand
ATATATTCTTAAAGTCTAGTTTCGAGAAGACTTTAGCTTTTAATAGGTATTCGAGGATATTATTAATTAATAGAAGAAGTATACGATTTTTCTTCGTAACTATATTAAGCTTATAGTAATCTACGTAAAGTTATAAAGTACTTCCCTTTTTTAGTATAAAGAGAACTAGGGCTTTTAGAGAACTATTACTTCTATAAATCTATCCTAGGTCTAGAGCTTACTCTACGTAGTCTTTAAAAGTCTTTAACTCTTTTTTATATAATAAGTAAATAAGAGTATACTTAAAAGATAAACTTTCTAAGTCGATTATATAGGTTTTTCCGCCTAATAGGGGTAATCTATTTATAACCTTTATATCTAGGAATTTCTCTTCTTCGTTAGTCTACTAACTAAAGCGCTCTTATAGTATAATTTTAGTATTTTTATTTTTATTATAATCGAATATATAGGCGAATTTAGTTATTATATTCTACGAATACTCTAATAATATACTAATTACTTAATATACTATTATACCTAGAAGGTCTCGCCTCTATATAGGGGTAGTAATAAAAAGCTTTTTTAAAAGTAACCCTATATATTATAGGTATACGTAAGCTATTACGGTATTCCTAGTATATCGTATTTCCTCTAAAGTAGAGATTAATTTAATACTATCTTATTCTTCTTTTAAAAGGCGATAATACTACTAGCCTATCGAGAAGTAGATATCGGGGTTTACTTTTATTAACTAATCTAGCCTTATTACTATTTAGTACTTAAAATCGTAGATCTTCGTAATAATCGTATTATAACTAAAAGTCTAGGTTTTTCTTTCCGAATTTATAATCTTTATAATAGTAGTTATTTTTCTTCTTATTTCTATATACTTTTAGGCTACCGGGGTATTAATTATATCTCTTATAGGTATAAGTATAGCTTTACTTCTCTTCTTCTATTAGGTTTTATCGATTATAATTTATAGTTTAGCCCCTATATTTAGAAGAGTACTTATATTTTCCTATTAATATCTTATATTTACGATAATAGGTATAATAAGTCCTTTTTTCGTAGAGATAAGCTATTAGGCTTTATCCTAAAGTCTAGTTCTAGCTATTAGTACTCTATTACTATTTAACTTCTCTTATATAATTATTTTAGCTAGAAGAAGGAGTAGGCTATAGTTTTTAGTCGTATAAAACCCTTTATTATACTAGGTATAGTTTAGGGCTATATACTAGGGTTTTATATAGCTTATAAGCCTATATTTATAGTATTTAAATATAGAAGAATCTCTCCTTACCTTATACCCCTAAAGTATACTTATAGTATAATTAGAGTAGGGTTATATATTAATTATATTATCTTTCTAGGCCTCTAAGAGGTTTATAAATAGGCCTTTTAGTATATTATAAGATCTTTTAGTACTTCTATACTTTAAATCCCTATTATAATCGTTTTTATACCTTTTATCCCTTAAGTAATAGGTCTACTATAGGGGTTTTTCCTCGGCTAAAGTAAAGCTTTTTAGCTTTTAAAAGGTAAGGGGAGTAGAACTAGTTTTAGGGATAATAATCTTCTTACTTTTTTTATTAGTAGTATAGTAAATAGTAAATACTTAGAAAAGTTTAAAGAGTTTTTATAAAATCTCGGCCTTAATCTTTAAAATATTATAAATTAAAGTAATTAGTAGTTTATATTCTTATTACCTCTAGTCTATTAATACTACTATAATATCTCTACTATATAAGTAAAGTAGGGTTAGTTCTAAATCTAAGAACCCTTAGAAATCGTTCTAAATAACCTTAGATATCTAGTTATTATAAGTTCTAGTAATATATATAGTCTAATAGGTTTTAACTTATTTCCTAAAATTAGCTTACTTTAGTATTACTTTCTCGATATTATTTTTAATTTTATATAAATTAATAGTATAATATAACTATTATAAGAAAATATTCTTATTCTCTTTTAAGTTCTTTTTAAACTTAATAGGTAGACTTATTTATAGAATTATCGTACGGGTTTTACTAAATACTTAGGGCTTATTTTCCTTTTTCTAGGCTATTTATATAGTATATATATTTTAATTTACCTCCTTCTAGATCTCGGGCTAGGTAAATAGATTAGGGGTTATAATACTATTATTTAGTTAATACTAGTATTTTTCTATTACTATTATAGTATACTTATAATATTATTCTTCGACTACCTCTTTTAAGAGTACTAATAGATCTAAAAAGAGAGGAGAAAAAAGAAGAGGTCTATAGGGTATAGTAACCGATTCGGTCTTTTCTTAGATAGGAGAACCTCTATTTTATTCTACTTATTATCCTCTTTCTTCTTTATCTTATAGAGTAACCGAGTAGTTACGAGTAGTAATTATCTTAGTTTATTATATATAATATATACTTAAATACCGGGTTATTATATATAAAGTATAATCCGTTATATAGCTTATAACTATAAGCGTATTTTTATAGTATTCTTACGATCTTTCCGGTCCCTAAAGCCTATTAATCTATAAGATAAGTAGAGGTTATTCTATTAGGCTTTTCTTTAGTTAAGGTATATAAGTTAGAGAGTAAAGGTATCGTAATCTTAATATATAAATATATTATAGATAAAGTATAGATATAGTATAGATTATATATAGGTAATTAAAACTTCTATTCTAATAATAATAGTATAACCTCTACGAGGAACTAGATCCCCTTTTTCTAATAGGTTCCCCTTCTATCCTTATATAGGCGTATACCTCCTAACTACCTCTTTTACCCCCCTTAGACTATATCCCTAGCTTATAGGGTTCCTCTAAGACCCTTTTCATCCCTTATATTACTAGGTAGTGCCATCTACTACCTACACTGGTGCCAGTCCATAACAATACCTTACGACCTTATAGATATCGATTTAAATCTCGATTTTATATACGCCTTTATCTAATATACTAATAGGAATATACTAAACTTAAATAGATACCTTATCGGCCTAGGCCTCTTCTCGGACTTTTAGTATTAT
Source organism: Tympanopsis confertula (assembly GCA_026745395.1). NCBI lineage: Eukaryota > Fungi > Ascomycota > Sordariomycetes > Coronophorales > Scortechiniaceae > Tympanopsis > Tympanopsis confertula. The sequence continues at coordinate 23,756 of JAOYNU010129192.1, read as the reverse complement.
AAAAAGCGTTCGAAATAAGTAATATAAGAGTAAATATTACGCAAAAAAGTAGCTAATATTTACTTCTAGTATAAATATATAAAGTATACTATTACCCTCTATCCCTTTAGGTATACTTTAGAAGAATAAGAAAACCCTTATTAAAATTACTATTACTTGTAACGGGGTAAGACCCGTTAGACCTAAGAGGTCATATTAGGGTCACGTGACTATATCACGAGCTAGGGAAGCCCTACTTTAGATCCTACGAAAGCTTCGTTTTAGCTTACTCTCGTTATCTAATTAATAAAAATCTATTAGTACCCTAAACTACTATTTATAGCGCGTTACTAATAATAATTAATTAAATTACTTTTTTTTAAATTTTTATTAACTTCTAAATTAAATAATATAATTTCTTCTAGAGTTCTATCCTTTATTATAAATAAGTTAATTAATTTAAGTATTTCGTATACTTCCGAACTAGGTAATCCGTATACCTCCGATTAAGCTATTTGTCACGGAACGAGTCTATGATATAGGTATAATACGTACTTGTATTCTATAGTAAGAGTACTATACTATGGTTCTTAAGGTAGATTCTACTACTACTATTTTAGATAGTTTTCTCTTCCTTCTCTAATTAGAATAATTATATAGTAAACTCTACGCTAAAGTATACCTAATAAAAGTTAGCCCGTAATATAATTATTCTAATTTAAAAAAAAAAAAACTAAAATTACCCGCTACGACTATAGTAAAGCTAATTAAGAACCCTAAGACCCCGACCCCTATGACGGAAGAGATATACTTTTACTACTTACTGTTACGGGTATGCCAGAGCGGGAATAATCCGATAACTTAGGTGGCTAAATATAGTATATCTTTTAGATAGGGAGTAGAGTTTTCTAGCGTATACGCCCTCTTCTTTTTTTATATACTTTACTTTACTAGTTATTATCCCTAGTTTCTTTAAATATAAACTAGATCCGGATATAATTTAATATAACCGGATTAATTATACGGGTTATACTTATTATAATACTCCCTTCTTCCGGGCTTCCTTCCGGTCTTTATAATAAAAAAAATTCTCTTTTTTTCTTTTTAATCTTTTTCTATATATTCGAGCTATTTAACTTTAATTTTTAATTCTTTCTATATCCGGTTTTAAATAGTAAGGCTTCTATAAGGGTTTATAGTTAGTTATTCTTTTTTTTCTTTTTCTAGTTTATTTCTATAATTATAATAACCCGAGCTTTTATTTATCTTTTTATTTTTTATATTTATATTTTCTTTTTCTTCTTCTATAGTTATAATAATAGAAGTAATAGTAGTAATAATAATTTAAATTATAAAAGTATTAGTATTATTATTAATTTTATCTTTATTATATCTAAATATACCCTTTCTAATTCTACGATTCCTCTCCCTTTTTTATCTCCCCCCCCCTCCGATTCCGACGATATCCCCGTACCTAGTAGGAGTCGGGTCCTAGATTATAGTATTACTATTAAATTCGGCCCCCTTCCCCCCGGTAAGTAGCCCCCTCCCCCCGGGGCTTCGTAGTTTTAGGATAAGTTCTCGAGGCGCGTATACTATTCCCTCTAGATTCGGGATACTTTCTATTTCGTCTATCTCCGCGCTCTTATACGCGATACCTCTATTTATTACTTTCCCTAAACTAACTTCCCTCGGGATAGTTCTACGATAATCCTAAAGCTATTAATACTACTAATACTTTATTTAAGTATACTACCTCGACTCCTACTCCTTACCCTATAGGAACTATTTATAAACCTCTTATTACCGATTTATATCGTATACTAGTAGAAGATTTTACTATTCTATTATAAAAATAGGCTATATCTATTTCTATTCTAATTACTTATAATTATAGCTCCTACTACTACCTCGAGGAGACTACTACTATTACTTAGGACTAGGCTTATTTCTTCTAGGAGTTTATAGATATTTAGAAAACTCGCCTAAATATTAATAAAATTCTCCTAATTAATTAGAATAAATTAATTAAATTCTAGTAGTTAACTCTTATTATCTTCTATTAGTAGTATATATATCTTTCTTAAATTATTCTTATTCCGTTTCTATATTTTTACTAATCTCTACTTTTTCTTAAATTCTTATAAGCGATTCTTCTCCTATTAATAACCCCCCTCCTACTAATAACCCTCTTCCCCTTAACCTTACCTATATTCCTATTTTAAAGGGGGCTAGGGGAAGAAGAAGAGGACGAGAGAGGACTAAAACTATAGGGATTAGGCGAAGAAGAATAGTTAAAAGAAAAGGAAAAAAAAATAAGAAATTAAGCCCGTAGTTATAGAAGATAACTCTAATAATAAATCCGAGTTATTAGTCCTCTCCTCTTATATAACCTTTTTAGAATAATTAATTAGGGTACTTTAAAACTAGCCCTAGACTACTATATTTTAAATTAATACTTATAATTCTATAATTTCTTTCTATACTTATAAATAATCTACCTCTTCTTAGGGTTTTTATATAAATTCCGAATATTTTACTTATTTTATTAAAGTATACTTCTAGGTTTTTCTTTTTTTATAGAGTTTTCTTTCTCCTATAGCGAGGATCCTCTTTATCTCGAATTCTTTTTCTTACTCCCTTTTAGCTTATAATAAAAGTAGGGGTTTCTAGTCCTCTAGTTTTATAATAATAATAAATTTTAAAAATTCTTTTTTAATTAATCTATATAGAAAATTAAGTAATACCCTACTATTTCGAATTAGATATTATACGGACCTATAACTTACGAGATTCTATACCGGCTTTATTTCTAAAATAACTTCTAATTTAGCTTATTTATAGAGGAATTCTTTAATAATACTTATATTTAGTCTCTTTTTTAAATTTTTCTACTAATATATACTTCTTATTTATTTACTTTTCTTACTCTTATTATAATACGCTTATTTTTACCTATAAGAATTAGGAGAGCTTTTTACTTCGTTCTATAAAAGCCTAAGCCCTTAACTCCTATATCTAGTACTCCCCTATTACTAGGGTAAGAAGAATATTAATCTATTTTCGATAGTACCTATATATAATAAAGAAAAATATTATTCTTATTAAAGTTAATATATAATTATTAATTACTACTATATACCGGTAGGTAATCTTCTTAGTGGTTTTAAGCCTAATTAACGAAAATTCGTAGATACTATTAGATATCCTAGTTCGCCTATTCCGGACTTTTATCTAATTAAGGGTAGTAAGTAGAAGATATTCTTAGTTTAACCTTTATTAATTTATAAAAGTATTTCTAGAATAAACTTTCCTATTAAGGGCCTTTATCCGACGTTATAGCTTAAAGTATACTATAATAGTACTATTAATAGTAGAAAAATCTTTTATAACTATTTTTATTTAGTATTAGTTATAAACTCTAGTTATATACTTTTTAATAAATAGTTTACTATTACTATAATATTCGTAGTATCTCCCTTTTTCTTTATAATAAAGTATATTATAAAATTAATTAATAATTCGGATTAAAGGTATTCTAATATAAGTAGAAGGAGTAGTAATCTTTTTTTTTTATCTTTTTATACTTCTAAATATTAATATTAGTAATAGTTCTTCTAGAATTATTTTATCTATAAACTACTACCCGGCTAGAACTAGTTCCTAATTAAATAAGCTACTAATTTATCTCTCTTTAAGTATCCGGATTCCGGTATTTTATATATTTTCTAAAGGATAGCCGTTTTTAGAAGTTCTTACTAAAGAGGCTAGATCTTAGATCTAAATTTAAGCTCTTTTTAGGTTCCTACTATATATTTACTAATCGATATTAACTATACCTTCTAAATAAAGGGATTAGTTCTAAGGAGTTTTCGAGCCTATATTTTTACTATTTCGACTAGTTTTTCGTATTAAAAGTTATTAGAAATTACCTTATTCTATAGTTTTATTAAATCTTTATTTTTAAAGAATATTCTTACTTAAAAAAATAAACCTATTAGATATACTAGAGTAGTTATCCTTATTAGAGTAGAGACTATAAAAGAATAGTACTAATATACCCGATCTACTCTTCTTTAATTATTATAATAAGTTTCTCTAATTATTTAAAGTCGTTTTAGGTTAGTTTATCTTACTCTCGTCTAAATAAAGTATCGGCCCGGATATTATCTAGTCCTAGCCGGAAATCTATTTAAAATTAGAATTTAGAAAGAAATTCTTACTAATATATTTATCTTTTACTTAATTTTTTTTTCTATTTATTTAATTAGATTTATATAATCCGTAAGAATTATAAACTTTTCCGAGATACTTCGAAGCTCTACTCTTTATTCCTTTAAGTAGTAGTTAATAACTAGTATTTCTTTATTTTTAATCCTATAATTATATTCTACTAGGGCTAATTTCTTACTATAGTATATTATTAGGTATAACTACTATAATTCCGGATCGATTTAGGATAGTATACCCCTATAAGTATACCTAGAGTAGTTTACCTCTAATATAGTTTTCCGTTCTTAATCCTATTAGGCTAGTACCGGGGCTTTATAGAATTAATTTTTTAAGTATTCGAGAACTTTATCTTTTTATTTAATCTATATAAAATACTCTCTTTTCCTAATAAACTCGGTTAGCGGTTTTACTAATTTAAAGTAATATAATAAGAAAGTATAATAAAAATTAGTAAATCCGAGGAATCCTTTAACTCTTTATACGGATACTAGTACTACCTAATCTCTAATAGTTTCTACTTTTATTAGGTTTATTTTTACCTCTTCTCTTATATAAATAATATATCTAAGATATTTAACTCTTTTTACTACGAACTCGTACTTAAATAAATCTAAAAGTAGGCCCGCTTTTTATAAAGAAGTAAGTATTTTTTTTAATTTTTTAAAATATTCTTCCTAGGTTCTATTTAAATAGATTAGTATATTATTTATAAATATAATAGCGAAATCTCCTAAATCCTATCTAAAAGTAGTATTAATATACCTCTAAAAAGATACTAGCTTACTACTAAACTTAAACGAGTAAACTATCTATTTAAAGAGCTTATATTTTATTCGAAATATTATCTTCTTTTTATCCTTTTCCCGTATTCTTATCTTATAGAAAGTTATAATTATATCTAATTTCGAAAATTACTTATATCCTACTTGAGTCCCTCACCCCCTTTTGGCCACCCCCCCTTTTGGCCACCCTAAAAATACGTGATATACTTTAGATATCGGAATTCTATTAATATATATAAAATATATATAAAAAATAAACTACTACGTCTCTTCTTTCTCCTCTTCTTTATTTTTATTTTTTTCTTCTTTTATTAAACGTACTAGTATATTTAATAATATTTATAGAAGGTCTAGTTTTATCCTATTAAGTAGTAAATAGCTAGTTTCGCGTATAAAAGCTTACGAATCTATAATAGCCTTCTAGATATCTTTAATACGTATAAATAATTAATTAGTACTTAATCTAACCTTCTTCTACTTCTTTAGCTTTACTACTTTAAGTTTATCTTCGAGAATAGTAATCTAGTACTTTAATCCGGCGATCTTATTATTCTTATAGTTATATACCTTTACTATTTTAGCTAATACTACGCGAAGGTTAATCTATATAATCTTAATTAAAACTACTAAGCTACGACTAAATTTAATTATATCTAAAGCTTTCTAAAGTATAGAAAAGGCTATTTTATTATATAGTAATTATATTAGTTATTTAATAGTAGATAGAAGTATAGGTATAGCTAGAAGAGTCGTATTAATAATACGCTAACTAGAACCTATAAGTTCTATTAGCGAAGGCTAAATTCGAGCTTTATAAAAGCTAGTACGTAGATTCGAGAGTTAATAGTTATCCGCGATAATTCCGTATATATAGTAAGAAAATAATATAGATAGATCGGTATAGAAGTATTATATCTAGTAAAAGCCGCTATTATTATACGGAATATAACCTTTAACGGCGAGAAGACGGCGATATCGAGTAGCTATATAATATAACTACTATAGGGTAGTAGATAGAATAATTCGATATTATTTTTAAAGTAGAGATATTAGAATTATACGGATACGTACGTAGTAGATTCGTTGAGAATAAATAAGCGAGTCTCGCGAGGATCGGCTATCTCGTACTTTAGATAGTACTCTTCTAGTTATATTAAAGCGATATTAGTATTCGAGAACTTTATCTTACTATAGAAATATAGATAATCTAGTACTTCTTATAGATACTACTATACTTAGATACTTTTACCTTTCTATATAATTAAAGGCTTTAAATATACGCTTTCTACGGTACTAGATTCGATAATTAAGACCTATTATAAAGCTAAAGATATCTTAACTTTAGCTTCCTTACTAGTTCTAGTATTACTATATATAATCTTCGCTTAAGATCTATATTCTTAAAGCTTATATTCGTCTATATTCGTTATATTCTATAGTTTAATACCTTTTCGTATAATTATCTTTTTCGTAGCTACGAAGAAGCTATTTATATTATACTAGGTATTCTTTATAGTATAGTAAGTTTTAAGAGGTTTACTATACTTCGTATAGATATATAGATTTCGTTCGAAAAAGCTATTAATCTAGTTCTTACCGAGATCTCTATTTAGCTCGTTCTAATAGCGTATTTCTTCGGTAAATCCGCGTATCCGCTACTTTTTAAGTACTTTACCGGTAAATTTTTTATTAAATATCTAAGTAATAAGATATACTTCTTATTCTAGTATAAGTTTTTATTAATAAGTAACTACTTATTTATAAATAAAGTTACCTTTTATCCGCCGGCGAACTATTAATTATAGTATATTAAAATCACGTATAATAATAATTATAAGTATACTATTAGCTACTACTTCGATAGTATTAATTAGCCGCTTCTCTCTTATCTTAACTACTATTTTTTACTAATTAATTAGTACTAAGTTAGTATAGAAAAGCGTTATTATATGATTTAGGGTAAAATAAAATAAAAAAGTGGTTTTAGGGTGGCCAAAACGGGGGGTGGCCAAAAGGGGGTGAGGGACTCTAGTATTCGTAATATTTCTTAAAAGAATAATAGTAGATATCGATCTTTTACTATAATTATATTTAGCGCCCGGTAGTCTACGTAAAAACGAAGCCCCCCCCTAGTTTTTTTATAAATAAAACCTAAGCCCTTATATCTATAGAACTAATTTAGATAAATCCTTTCTCTAGTAATTTATATAATATCTTTTTTAGTACTAAGAGTTCGTTTTTCGATATATTATATAAAAAATCTTAAAGAACTAGGAGTTCTTTTCCGTTTTTATCGGTTAGTAATAGAATAGTATAATCCTTTAGCCTTTTATAAAGAGGAAAAGTATTTTCTTTTACTTCTCCGAATAGTAATACGAATTTATTAATTTCTAATAGTAAGACTAGTAATATATCTAGTTTTAAGGCTTTTAGTATTAGTATTTTAGCGATATCTACTAAAAATACTATACTTACTTATAGTTCTTCTCCCCTCTTATTTTTCTTTATAAAAACCTTAAAAACTACTATCGAGATTTATTTAATTACCTTTCCTCTTTACTTAACTTCTTCGGAATTTTTACCTTTTTCTTATAAAGAGAAGCTTAAAACTATTCTAATCTCGATTTTATATTCTTTTATAAAGTATATAGTATTTTATTTTTCTAATTAAAGTTTCCCTAGTATTATAGGGTAAAAGAGCTCGGGTATTACGTAGAAGTAGACTTTTATTTTCTAACCCCCTAGATCTATTTCCGCTAAGGTAATTAATAATATCCCCCTACTAATTACTATTTTATCGGCTAGTTTAAGATCTCTAGGCTTTATAGAGGTATATAGTAGGTTAAGCTTATAGTAGAACTTTTTATTTATAATAGTTATATAGAAATAACTACTATTAATAAATACTTTAGAAATAGTAGATTTAATTATAACTTTTATTAGGAAAAGTATTCTATTTATTTACTTTATCTCCTCCGGGTTTAATCTATTATTATCCTTTTTTAGCCCCTACTAGTAATTTTAAATAAAAGCTATTTATTTTCTACTTTTTCTATAATCTCCTCTACTTTAGTATCCCTAATTTCCTCTTTTTTGATTTAATTAACTCTTATTACTAGTTAAGTCCTTAGAAGTTAAAAGTAATCCTTTTTTAGATAATTAGTACTCCTATACTACTAGTATATAAGGCGTACCCTAGTAGTTATTCTAGTTATTTTACCTAATTAGGTATTAGCTCGATTTCCTCTTTAAGCCTAGCTAGCTCTAGTTTAGGTTTAGGGTTAGTTTTTATTAGTATTAATACTATATACTCCTATTATTACTATATTTTTATCCTTCTAAATAAAGGTATATATCGATTATCCTCTTATATATTTTACTTATTATTTTTACTTAAGTTTAACTAATTTATTTATATTCGCTTTAATAGTCTCGAGAATCTTATAATAACCCTAATAATCTACTAAGTTAACTCTCTACTTAAAGAGGTATATTTTAAAAGTATTATTAAGGGCTTTCTTTAGGGTTCGGGCTTTATCTACTTTAATCTAGTAAATACCTTAAGTTTTATTCGCTACTCGTTTAAATCGTAGGCGAAATATAGAGAACTTCTCGGATTATTTTTATTTAATTATTTCTAGTATTATCTATACTCTTTACTCTTTAGCCGGGTTTCTTAGAGTTCTTCGGATTTCCTCTAAGAACTTAAGCTAAAATCGGTTTAAATATATATTCTATTCGTAATATACTACTATTATTTACTATTCTTTATTATATAAGTACTAGTAAATACTATATTAGATATTCCTCTATATTACTAGTACGTCTTCGTCTAGCTCGATTTTATCTCGTATTTATACTTCTTAGAAATAATAATCTCTAAAGTTATTTAAGAATTTTATAAGTTATTTAAATAACTTATACTAAAGGGCTACTACTTATAAGTTAGTAAGTAGGGCTATAAGAGCTAGTAGTAGTATAAGGCTTAGGACCGGTTAAATATCTACTAGTACCCCTAATTATCCCTAAATACCCTATTATATCTAGGCCGCGACTAGGGGAAATCTTTATACTAGTAACTACTCTATTAACTACTATTTTAAAAAAGCGATTTCCTCGTTCTACTAAGCGAGAATTTCCGAAATTAAATATAAGTTATTAAAACTAGTATTTAAAAAAACTTCGCCTATAAGTTATTTATATTAAATATAGGGGTATTTCTTCCGATTTCCCGAGGTTAATATCCTATTTATAAGTTCTTAGGTTCTAATAAGAACGGATTCTAGGGTATAACTAACCCTTTTAATACCGGTTACTACGATATACTCTCGCTACCCGTATACCCCTAGTCTTCTTCTATAGTTTTAAAATTACTTTATAAAAAGACTAATTCCTTAATCTAAAAAATATTATTATAAGTATATTAGAGCGGGAATAATCCGAAAACTTAAATAGTTAAATATAATATATTTTTTTAATAAGGAGTAGAGTTTTCTAGTATATATACCCTCCCCCCCTTTTATATACTTTACCTAACTAGCTATTATCCCTAGCCTCTTTAAGTATAGACTAGATCCGGATATAGCTTAATATAGCCGGATTAATTACACGGGTTATACCCGTTACACTTACCCCGAAAACCCTTCTTACGATTAGCTTTAGCTAGATTTACTAAAAGGGAAAAGACTTCGAGATATACTTCGATATTTTACTTTTATAAAGACTTTATTTTAGAAGGGATCCCCGACCCGATTACTTTCCCTTTAATCTATATATACGATTTCGAGGAGGAGGAATTCGACTTTACTAATAAATAAACTAAAAAAGAAGAGTTTAATATACCCCTAGCGGACGAATACGCCGCTAATAGATATACTAAATAGGAAACCTTAAAAAGTAATAAAATCTACTAGCTAGTTAAGGATAACCTTATCTAGGCTATAGAAGCTATTAAAATCCTAGCCTTATATATAGTTATTACTATATCCTAATATAATATTATAGTAGAATACTATACTAAATCTCGATTTAGATATATAGTTTTCTATAAAGCCTATTAGGAAAATAAAAGTAATACCGCCTACTAAGCCGAGGAGCTTACTAGGCTCTACCGAGAACTTAATAAGATAGAGGACTTCCGGATATAATTAAAAGCCGCTAAGAACTATATAACTTTTAAAGAAGAAAAGGTGGTAGAATAAGAGGTAGAAGCCGCTACTACTTAAACTTATATTAACTATCTTATCGGTATAGAGTAGTAGTTAATTACTATATAAACCGAGATTAGTTACTAAACCTAGATTATCGAAATCTAGTCTACTACCTCGAGGACTATTCTTAGAGTACTTATAAAGTATCGTACGCTTCCTCGATAATTAGTACTACTTATTTAAGTATACTATCTAGTATAAAAGCTTTAGAAAAGCTCTCTAATAGAATTACGCCGAAATTTACGAACTAATAAATCGAAATTCGGCGATTTATCCGCCGGTATTTTAAATACTTCCCTAACGATTAGGTAATAGAGTTTATATCGAGCCGGATTATAGGTAAAGTAAAAGAATACCTCGAGCTTTACGAGATTAAAGGAATTATTCTAATTAGTAACTTCGACGATATAATAAAATACCTCGCCTAATTCTTTATTAACCGAAATAAGTATACTAAGTAATACGCTTAGTAGAACTACTTCTACTTAATAAATAAAAGTAATAATAATAAGTTTTTCTACGAGTTTTTTCTCTTAGTAATTACACTCCGAAAACCAGAAGAAGATATAAAAGAGGAGCTCTATATTTATCTCCTATAATTTCTACGACCCGACTTATACCTAGCCTATCTTTTAAAGTACTTTCTTATAATAAGTTTCCGTCTATACTACCCTAATAAAAGTAGAAAACCGTTATTAAACTCGTACCCCTATAAAAGAAAAGAACTTAGGTATTTCGATAACGATAACTCCTTTAAAGAAAAAGTTAAAATATAAATTTAAAGAAAATCCCGATAGTAAGAAGTAATTTAAAAACTTAAAACCCTACTAGTTCGCTTAGGAAAGTAAATACTTTAAATACGAAAAAATAGGGTACTCCTCGAAAAACTACTTTTAAAAAAAGGGTATTTTAGGCTATATAGCTATAATATTAGCTACTCCTCTTACTATATTAAGTAATATAAAAGGACGGAGGGAGAAAAAGGTAAAATTCTAAGAAAAGGTTATCCGGGACCCTATTAGGATAGAACCGGATTCGGATACCGACTTAGGAAACGAGTCGGTTTAAAAATAGACTTTTTTTAGGTTTCCTTAAGGTAATTATAAGACCGTTTTAAGTAGAACTAATAGAAGGAGAAATACTACTAGCTCGTTACTTTATTAGTAATAAATTAAAAAAAAAAATACTTTTCTCTTTTACTAAATTTCTTATAATACCGGAGTATCTTTTTATATATTTATAAACCTTTAAATTATAATATAATTTAAAGCCTACGGCCTCGTTATATATAAAGTTTTACTAATTTCTTTTATCCTTTATAACTTTTAAAGAAATAATACCTATACCGTATAAGAAGTAGTATTTATAGACCTAGTTCTTAAGTACTATAAACTCGTATAAGAATACTACTTCTTCGTAGTAGAAAGCGAATAGGAAATCGTTTTCGGTTTTAAATTTTTTAAATACTATAGAATCGACTTCTCTTTAACTACTAGATAGCTAATCTAGAAAAATAAATTATATATAGTACTAGCTAATACTAACCCCTCGCTTATACGGATCGGCCTAGAGATATACTATATTTCTTCTACTACTTAGGACTACTATAAATACTATTATAATAAAGATTAATAATAAGTAACTATACTCGCGAATATCCTCGTATATATTACTAAAATACGCCCGACTTTTACTAACCCCGAACTACTACTAGAATACTATATATACGCCTATATTTTCTCTACTAAAAATACTAAAGAACTACTACTACTAAATCGGCTAGATAATATATAGATCTTTTTAAAAACGCTATTCCTAGACCTAGTCGTACCCTTATACCGAATAACCTTATAGTAACTAGAATTTATCTACGATTACCTAAAAAAGAATTTAGCTAATAGTTTTATTATACCCTCCGATAGTCCTTTTTTAAATCTAATCCTCTTTATAAAAAAATAAATAAAAAATTCCGATTCTATCTTAACTATTAAGTTTTAAATACCTATATTATCCGTAATATATATCCGCTACCCCTTTTATAAAATACGTAAAACCTCCTTATTAGAATAAAATAGTATACTAAAATCGATATTATCGCCGCTTTTAATAAACTCTATATAGCTTCGGATAGCGAGGACTAGATAACTTTTAAAACTAGGTATAAGAACTATAAATATCGAGTAATACTTTTCGGAGTAACTAATAGGCCTACTAACTTCTAGTAATATATTTAATAAAACCCTAGAAAGCTTCTTTAATAAAATCTATATAGCCTATATCGACGATATCTTAATTTTTTTTAAGACCCGGGAGGAATATACCTACTACAGTCATATGACAAAAGTCTTGCAATAACCCTACTTTAGTAATATTACTAGATACGTCTACTACTATCATAATAGTAATTTTATAGCTAAAAAATAGTAGAATTAAAATAAAAGTATATATAATAGATAGAAAAAGATTAATAGATTAATAATAAGTATACTAACTATATACCTTAGCTAGTACTTTTAAGCGCTTCGGTATTCTATTAATAAGTCTATCGATAAACGACTATAGAACCGAGTTCTACGCGTTATATAATATATCTTCGAATACCTTTCGATTATATAAGTTATTTTTTAGTTTATATAGAAAAGGATACTTTTAATATAGGATCTTTTTTATTTTCTTCTATACGTATTCGATAGGGCTTATATCGGGGCTATAAACTAGCTATAGTATAACCTATATACCGTAACGATTAAACTAATCTTTTACGGGCGTAGAAAGATAGATATATATATTATCCTATTAAAAAAAGGTATTAGGGGTATAGTTAAGTACTAAAGCTTCCTCGAGAGTTTTAATATAACTATCTATAGTATATCTTTTACGAGGAGAGGTCTTATCGCGTATTATAATTACTAAAGGTAAACGACTACCTTTCTAGATTCGACTAAATACTATTACTAACTATATAGACTTTACGTAAACGCTTTACTCGATAAAGTCCCTATTATATTTGAATTTAAGGTCTCGAAATATCTATAGATTAGCTGAATTTAGTATATTAGAGACCGAATATTCGTCTAAATAAGATCCCTAGTATAACCGATAAGGGGGCGTTAGAAAGCTATAGATTTAGTGGTAATCTTTAACTATAACTTATAGCTAGTAAATCCTCTATTTTATATCGATATTAATATACCTAGATAGACCTTTAAAAGGCGTTTTTAGCTATAAGTATTATTCGTTTAATTCGACGTTATTTACGTACATAATATAGTAGTAAAGAACTCGTAATCGTACGACGATGATAGCGCGTAGGGGATAAGTCTATAACCTCTTTTTAGGTTAAATTTAGGTTTTTTTAAGTTATAAAGAGATATATCTACTATTAGAACCTAATAGCTTCTTTTTCCGGCTAGATCGATCTAAAGATATATATATTTTATCGGTTTATTCTCTTTTTACTATATAATAGACCGTACTTCTACTATAACTATACTCTTATATAAATTACGCTACCGGTACCCTAGCTCGTATAGAAGTATAAATCGCAGCTCTCTAGTACTTAGTTAGCTCGTAGGTAAATCTTCTCTTTACTTTTAATATAGTACTAGTTTTATTCGATTTATTAGCTATTTAATTAATTAGTAGCTAGTTAAAGTAGAGGCCGTAGTTATATTACTATCACGATAGAAGTAGGGTAGGTGGGGTTATTATAAGACTTTTGTCATATGACTGTATATATATACTATCCTCGACTACCTCGCGAAAGTAGGCCTCTAATACGATATCGTAAAATTGGAGTTCTATATATATTATACGAAATTCCTCGGATATATTATTTCCGATATTAGTATCTAAATAGACCCTAGTAAAGTAAATAATATATAACTATAGCTAACCCCCTAGTATATAATAGATATTTACTTTTTCCTCGGCTTTTATAACTTCTACTATAAGTTCGTAAATAACTATAGTAAAATCGTATTACCTTTTATTTAACTTATAATAAAGGATATACCCTAGAAATAGGGTAAAGCCGAGTAGGAAGCTTTCGACCGGCTATATAGTACTATAACCTTAGGATTAGTACTCGTATACTATAACTTTAACTACTTAACTTAGGTAGAAACCGACTCTTCTAATACTATTACTACTAGTATCCTCTACTAGTAATAAGACGACTAAGAATAGTATTTAATAACTTTCTATAGTTATACGATAAACGATATAAAAACCCGATACGAGATCTATAATAAAGAGATACTTATTTTAATACTTATAATTTAGGAATAGTATATAGAACTAAGAGGTTTACTAAACCTATTTCTATTTATTACCGACTACCGGGTACTAGAGTATTTCTTAATAAAGTAGTACTTTAATAGTCGATAAGCCCGATAACTAGACTATTTAGTTCTACTAGATTATATAATTACCTACCGGCTAGAGTAGGAGAATACTACTACTAATAGACTATCCCGGAAAGGATAATTTATCTACTTATAAGCCGATAAGAAGAAATAGAACTAATAGATCGCCTTTCTCCCCGAATTAAAATTTACGACTTTTATCGGAATACTAGCCCTTATTATAACCCTTACCCCGATCTCTACTTAAGAAATAATATAAAAAGTAGAAGAACTCTCTAGGACTAAATTAATCGATTAAATTCTATAGAAAAACCGGACTACTAAAAAGCCTAAATATATATAAGCGTATAATAGAAAAGATAAATAAATATTAGAAAACGGCCTAATCTATAATTTTAAAAAGCTCTAAGTCCCCTTAGAATACCCCGAACTACGAATTTAGTTAATTAAAAAAGCTTATATACTATTAGTCGCCGGGTATAATAAATATACGAAAATAGAATATACTTTATACTACTACTACTACTAGAAAGGTATTAGGAAAAATATAATAGTATTTTAAAAAGCTTACTATATATATAGCTATTATAAGACCTAGTAGGACTAGATATTTAGTTTATTATAGCTACTCCTAATACTTTACCGGCTATAATAGGATATCTCGATAGACTTTAAGGAAATACTACTCGATAAAGCCGGATACGATAATATATTTATAATAATCTATTAACTAAGTAAGCGAGTAATCGCTATACCCTACTAGAAAATAGTAACTACTTAATAAACTATAATTCTCTTCTATAATAGGGTTTTCCGCTACTTCGGACTTCTTAACTTAGTAATATTAGACCAAAGGCCTTAATTTATCTCGGAATAGTAGAAGGAGATATATAAATACCTTAGTATCGAATAAAAGTTTAATATCTGTTGACGGCAACGCGCTGTAAACAGCAGTTTAGGGTACCGATAGACCTTTATTAATTAGATAACGAGAGTAAGCTAAAATAAAGTTCTCGTAGGATCTAAAGTAAGGCTTCCCTAGCTCGTAATATAATTATATAATTATAATATAACCTCTTAAGTCTAACGGGTTTTACCCTATAATAATACCCCTTCTTTCGCTACTTCTTATAGCTTTAAACCTCTTCTATTATACTTTTAAGCGCCCGGTTCTTATTAGATAATACTCTTTTAGTCTATTATTTTATCAAATACTCCCCTACTTTACTTCTTAGTTATCTAAATCTATAATACTTTCGATATTTTCTAGGCTTATAGGAGTAAGGGTTTTATTTATTTATAATTAAAGATTCGTATAGCCGGATAGATTTTGAACCTATCCGAGCTATACTACGATAAAAAAATATAATAAGACGTAATACCCTCTATTTTTAAAGCTTAATAACTAGTATAAACTTAATAAATTTTCGTAATAAACTTTCGTAACTATACTAAAGAAAGCTAAGCCCCGAATAACTAGAACTTAATTTATATCTAAAAGTCTCCCCGTATATTACTAAGTAAATTACTCGGAAAACTCTATTACTATCGGCTATAAGAGGAGCCCTTATTAGTATAAAAAGAGGGCTTTCTCTTTAAAGATTTTATACTATTTTCTATTAGACTTAAATAAACTTATTTAAATACTTATAAACTTATTTAAACTACTTTTACTTACTAATATAACGAAAATACTAGTTATTAAGAAGATCTTCTACCCCCTCTTCCCCGGGTTTACTATAAAGAATACTAAAATTATATTACTTATCTTTACTAAAGCCGATATCGATATTAGTAAACTAAATAATAAGGATCTATTCGCCTTTCTAGAGAAAGGCTATAAAAAGCTCGTAGTAGCCGGCCTAATTAAAGTCGATATTAATAAAATATAAAGCCTAGTAAAGGCTTTACGAGAGGATAATATCGTAGAGGATATTAGAGTAAATAACTTCTTAGCGGATATAACTAATAATAAGTTTAATACGTGGTTTATATAGGTAACTAAGGAAGATTAAGATAAAAGGTAATCGATAGGGTTTAGTAGGGTCGTTAGAGGGTCTAAGTTAATACGTAGGGCTCGATATAGTCGGAATTTCTAAGGTATAAGTAATAAGTTAGGTTATATAGGGCTAGTATTTCTATCTATAATTAGTTTTAAATTAATAAAAAGATACGTTAATAATTTAAGCCTTTTAACGCCGTTGCTTAGGGCAAGTAAGGGGTTTATAATTTATTTATTTTACTTATATAATACGCTCGTTCTATTATTTTCTAGCGTATAATTTCGCTTTTACTCGGAATTCGTATTCTCTATTAACTACGATTAGTAGGGTTATCTTATCGTAAAGTTATTACGATAGTAGGCCTTTATATTTTACCGAGTATAAGAGGTCCGAATAGAAGCGATTATAAATACTAGTAGGGATATTTAGTTCGTAGATATTTAGCGTAATTATATTCGTAATAATATATTTTATATATAACTTATCTAGCTTTTTACTTAAGTACCTTATTTAGATATTCCTAAAATCTAATTATATTTAATTACTTATTTTAAAATTCTTAGCGGTATATTTATATCGATTAGTTTATTTTTCTATTACCTATTAACTATTTACTAGATTAATAACTACCTATTATTAGATTTTTTAGAGCTTCGAAATTATACTTTTAGCTATAGAGTACTTACTACTAGGCTAGCTTTAATTTTTATCTATTTAAATCGGTTCTATATTATATCTATAAGTAATAAAGAAAAGTAAAACGCCTCTTCTCGAGTATAAGGGCCGATTATTAAAAACTAATTAAACTACTAGTAACTACGAGGCCTAGTCTTATTAACTAAAAGTAATATAATAATATAAGAACTACTATACTTTTTAATTTATCCTCTTAGTAGTACTATTAGTTTACAGATAGTAAGTAGTTAAGAACTTTTTCTCGATTTTTAATAACTCGTAGAAGTATTTCTAGAAACTATTAATTTATTACCCCCCTCTATCCGAGACGATTAATTTAAAAAGTCTATAGTATATATAGATATAAGTTAGAAAAGTTTTAACTATATTATCTACTTCCCTTATTCGTAACGGTATTAGTATAGGGCTTCCGGAAAAGTAGTCTATAATTACTAATAATTACTTATAACCCTATTCGTTTAGTAGATATATTATAAAATCTATTAAAATAGAGGCCTAGTTTCGCGACGGTATCGGTAAGGGTTATAATAAACCGTACTTCTTTTACCTCTAAATCTTATTTTTACTATATATTAAATAGGCCTTTACGAATTTACGAGTATCTATTCTAAGCCTAAGCAAGAAGAATTATCGTATAAGTATAGAAATAAGGGTTTTATACTTAAAGTACTCTCCGATAGCTAAGTTATAATACTCTTAAATAAGTACTTATAGCTAAATATATATAGGTATCTAATTAATAGAATATTAGTAGTAACGTTAATACTTACTACTATTCTAATATCTTTTTAAGTAGCTATAGGTCTCGTAGTACTTTTATAACCTTTATATAGGGATATACTTTTAGGGTTAACTATTATCGATAACCTATTTATAATATTAATAGTAGATTTAACGACGTATAGCTTAAACTATACCGGAATCGCTATATCGATTATATAGGCTCTAGTTTTATTCTAAATAGTTAAGAACGACCGTTTAGTTACGCCGTTTTATTAATACGAGTATAGTAAGGAGGCTTTAAAATAAGCGCTATACTCCTTATAGAAGTCTCTTAGGTTACTAATATAAATATTAATAACGTTATCGTAATAAATCTAATTAAAAGCGCGAGTATATTCGTTAATAAACTATATTATAATTACTATTATATCTACTACTACTTAGGGCTTTATAGTTACGAATATAACTTTTCTAAATCGCTAGGTATTATTAGTACTTATTACTATATATTTATAGCCCTTATAGCCGACTAGTATATTTAACGATATATTAATATAAATACCTTCTTTAATTATAATAGCTCTAGTTTAAGGTAATTTTAAGCTATATCGTAATAATTTTACTAGGTTATACGATAAGTAGGCGTAATCGAATTAATATACTATAGCCGATATTAAATTATAACTACGGGTAATATCGATAGTTTTAACTATAACTCTTAATAATAGGTAAACTAAGTACTTATAGTATAAGCGGATATCTTATACCGGCTTAGATATAAAGGTAATATCTTAATTAATAAGTTCGATATACCCGATTTTTCTTATATCTTTATTACTTATTTTAATAATAACTCTATTTTTATATATAATAGGTAGTACCTCTAAGAAAAAACGTCTATAAATTATATCGATTTAGGTAATTATAACGTTATTATAGTCGATTAGATCGTTATAGTAGAGGTACCCGCCTCGGTAGTACTACTATAAATTACTTATAATTATAAGTTATATTACTTTAACGAATAATTTATTCTTAATAATAATAATCTAAAAATTTCTAATATTCGGATTAGGGTCGTAGAAAGTATATACGATAGTCCTAGCTTTATATACTATTATAATACCGCTTCTAGCCGTAATAAGATAAATCGGGTTAATAGGCTTTAGCGATCTAACTATAAAAATATCCTTTCGCCCTATAATATCCGTATAAGTACTAATATTGAATAGAATAGGATTAACTTTATTAGTATCCTATAATTATTATTTAATAGAGAGAATTTATACTATTTATATAGGTTTTAGTGTTATAGACTGGCACTAGCTGGCTATATAAGGGATGAAAAGGGTCTTAGATAAAGCCTATAAGCTAGGGATATAGTCTAAAGGGGATAAAAGAAGTAGTTAGGAAGTATACGCCTATATAAGGATAGAAGGGGAGCCTACTAGAAAAAAGGGATCTAACTCCTTATAAAAGTTATACTACTATTATTATAATAAAAGCTTTAATTAACTATATACGATCTATATTATATCTATACTTTATTTATAATATATATATATAATAGGATTACGACGCTTTTACTCTCTAATTTATATACCCTAACCGATAAAAAGCCTAATAGAATAACTTTTACTTATCCTATAGATTAATAGGCTTTAAAAACCGGAGATATCGTAAGAATATTATAAAAATATACTTATAATTATAAGCTATATAACTAATTATACCTTATATATAATAACCTAATATTTAAGTATATATTATAAATAATAAGCTAAGATAATTACTACTTATAGTTATTCGGTTACTCTATAAAATAAAGAAGAGAGAGGATAATAAGTAGAATAAAATAGAGGTTCTCCTATTTAAGAAGAAACCGAATCGGTTATTATACTTTATAAACCTCTTCTTTTTTCTCCTCTCCTTTTAGATCTATTAGTACTCTTAAAAGAAGTAGTTAAAGAATAATATCGTAAGTATACTATAGTAGTAATAGAAAAATACTAATATTAATTAAGTAATAGTATTATAACTTTTAATCTATTTACTTAACTTAAGATCTAGAAAGAGGTAAACTAAAATATATATACTATATAAGTAGCCTAGAAAAAGGAGAATAAACTTTAAGTATTTAGTAAAACCTATACGATAATTCTATAGACGAGTCTACTTATTAAATTTAAAAAGAATTTAGAAGAGAATAAGAATACCTTCTTATAGTAATTATACTATACTATTAATTTATATAAAATTAAAAATAATATCGAGAAAGTAATATTAAAATAAACTAATTTTAGAAAATAAATTAGAACTTATTAGACTATATATATTATTAGAACTTACGATAATTAGATATTTAGGGTTATTTAAAACGATTTCCTAGGGTTTTTAGACTTAGAACTAACCCTACTTTACTTATATAGTAAAAATACTATAATAGTATTAATAGACTAGAAGTAATAAGAATATAAATTACTAATTACCTTAATTTATAATATTTTAAGGATTAAAGCCGAAATTCTATAAAAACTCCTTAAACCCTTTTAAGTATTTACTATTTATTATACTACTAATAAAAAAAGTAAGAAAATTATTATCCCTAAGGCTAGCTCTACTCCCCCTACCCTCTAAGAGCTAAAAATTTTTACTTTAGCCGAGGAAAAACCCTTATAATAGACCTATTATTTAAAGGATAAAAGATATAAGAATAATTATAATAGGGATTTAAAATATAAAAGTATTAAAAAACCTTATAATATATTAGAAAGCCTATTTATAAATCTCCTAGAAATTTAGAAAAATAATATAATTAATAAGTAATTTTATTTTAATTATATTATAAATATATTTTAAAAGTATAAGGTAAGGAGAGATTTTTCTATACTAAGGTATTATAAATATAGGCTTATAAACTATATAAGACCCTAGTATATAGCCTTAAACTATACTTAGTATAATAGAAGGTCTTATATAACTAAAAACTATAGCCTACCCCTTCTTCTAGCCGAAATAATTATATAAGAGAAGTTAGATAGTAATAGAATACCGATAGCCGGGATTAGATTTTAGGATAAAACCTAATAATTTATTCTTATAAAAAAAAGACTTAATATACCTATTATCGTAAAAATAGGATATCGGTAAGAAGTTATAGCTATTCTTCTAGATATAAGGGTTAAATTATAAGCTATAATTAATAAAACCTAATAGAAGAAGAGAAATAGGGCTATACTTATACCTATAGGAGATATAATTAATACCCTAATAGCCTAAAGAGATATAGAGATAGGAGGAAGAGTAACTACTATTATAAAAATTATAGATTTAGAAGGAAAAACCTAGATTTTAGTTATAATACGATTATTATAAAGATCTACGATCCTAGGTACTAGATAGTAATAGGGCTAGATTAGTTAATAAAAATAGACCCCGATATCCGTTTCTTAATAGGCTAATAGTATTATTACTTTTTAAAAGAAGGATAGGATAGTATTAAATTAATCTCTACTTTAGAGGAGATATAATATATTAGGAATACCGTAATAGTTTATATATACCTATAATATATAGGGTTATTTTTAAAGAAGTTTTTTATTATTACCCTTATATAGAGGCGAGACCCTCTAGGTATAGTAGCGTATTAAGTAGCTAATATATTATTAGAGTATTTATAAAATATAATAACTAAATTCGCTTATATATTCGATTATAATAAAAATAAGGATATTATAACTATACTATAAGAGTACCCTAACTAGTAGACTAATAAAGAAGAGAAGTTCTTAGATATAGAGGCTATAAATAAATTACCCCTACTAAGCGGAAAAACCTATATAATCGACTTAGAAGGTTTACTCCTTAAGTATACCCCTATCTACTTATTATAAAAAAGGAGTTAAAGACTTTTAAAAACTATATAGAGTATATTCTAGACCTAGGATAGATTCGTAGAAGTAATAATCCTTTAAAAGCCCTAGTTCTCTTCGTATTAAAAAAAGGAGGTATTTTACGACTTTATATAAATTACTATAAACTTAATACTATTATAAAGAAAGATCGTATACTTTTTTTATTAATTAATAATATCCTCGAATACCTATTAAAAGCTAAAGTCTTCTTAAAACTAGATTTTAAGAACGTATATTATAAAATACGTATTCGCGAAGGCGATAAGTAGAAAATAATATAGAGATATCGATATAAATACTTTAAATATATAATAATACTATTTAAGTTTATAAATATACCTAGTATATTCTAAAGTTATATAGAAAATATTTTAAAAGATTTTATAAATACTTATTATATTATATATATAGATAATATACTTATTTATAGTAATATATTAGAAGAATATATTAACTATATTAAAACGATTATTAAAGCCCTTAAAGATACTAGCCTTTTTAAGAACCCTAAGAAGTATAAGTTCGAAATTAATAAAGTAAACTACTTTAGTTAGGTCGTAGGTATTAGGGGAATTAGTATAGATCTTATAAAAATTAAAGAAATACTCTATTAGCCTAAGCCCTAATTAGTATAAGATATTATATCGTTTATTAAATTAACCGGTTACTATAAATAGTTTATTAAGAACTATAATAGAATTATAGTCTTTTTAAATAACTTAATATACTAGAATAATACTATAACTATATATAAAAAGCTTTTTATAGCTCGATAAAAGAAGATTTAAAGAAAATAGCTCTATATAAGACCCCTAGATATAAGGGATAAAAGCTAGTAAGTAGTAGAAGAACTAAAAAAGGCTTTTATAGAAATTAGTATACTAGCCTACTTCCGGCTTAAGTACCCTATTAATATTAAAACCGATACCTTAGACTTTATAATTAGAGCTATCCTTAACTAGAAATAGCCTATAGGGGTATAGGCCTTTATAGCTTTTATATCGAAAAAGCTTAAAAATACTAAATTATACTATAATACCCTATATATAGAGCTTCTAATTATCTATAAAAGTTTTTAAGATTTAGAGGTACTATTTTATATATACTTTAGTACCTATAAATATAAGAATAAATTATCTAAATATTAAATATCTACTATTAAAACCCTAGTTATCTCTAAAATAAATAATAGTATTATTATACCTAGTTTTTTTTAATTTTATAATTACTTATTTTCTAGGGTAGAAGAATTTAGTAGATCTTCTATTACGAAGGCTAGATTTTAATAACCGTATAGAGAGAAGAGAAGCGAGATAAGCTATTATATTTTAGTTTTAATTATATTTTATAAATAAAAATACTATACTATAGAAGTATATTAAATATATAATAATAGTATTAAATAGTTTTATTAAGTATTATCCTATTATAGGATACTCCCCCTAAGTTAAAACTAGTACTCTAGTAGTATATTATAAGCTTTCTAAATTAATACTTCTATATCTAGTTTAAAGAGATAAGACTTTTAAAACTAGTAATAGGATATCTAAGTAATAGTATAGTAATCTAAATATATACTTTAAGTTTTCCTACTACTAGGGAAAATAATCTATAATATCTTCTATTATTAATAAAGAGGAAATAACTAATTTTACTTTTAAAAAAAATAGTAAAGTAGTATATATTATACTCTTTAATTTAAATTTATAATTAGACTTCGTTAAAAATACTATATTTAAAAATATATTCCGTAAAGCGTATTAAAAGAATACTTTTATTACCGAATAGAGATAGTCCTAGATATCTTATATTAAAAACGTATCTAGGAGAGCTAGATCGACTATTTAAT
>JAOYNU010129081.1:0-26763 GCA_026745395.1 Tympanopsis confertula | reverse complement strand
AGATTTGGTACCGGCCCTGAGGGTAGTGGGGTGAAAATTAATCTGTTCGGTTTTCAACCCAGTGAGATCGTTAAATATCTCATTATACTTTTCCTTGCTGGATTTTTCGCAGCAAATGAGAAGCTCATCAGCGAGTACAGCAGTTGGAGTAAGCGCTGGCAGTTCTTCTCTTTTGCGCTAATAGCCATTTTGGTGACGCTGTTCCTGTTCCTCATCCTTGGCGACTTGGGCCCGGCTATGGTGGTGTTGTTCACCTTCATCGTATTGTTTTCCTTTTCACGCGGCGATTTTATGTTCATGGCCATAGCCGTGGTACTTTACGTATTGGTAAGCTGGTTTGTAAAAAACGTTTGGCTGGCTGCACTTATCACTGCTGCTTTGGTTGCCCTGATGATGATGTTTAAACGCCGTTCGCTCAGCGAGTCGGCGGTAATGGTGCTGGTAATTATGGCAGCCTTTGTTACTATAGATCAGGTGCCTTTTCTTGGGAAACTGTTTCCCGGCCCGGTACAACGTTTGGTAGACCGTAAAGCCATTTGGCAGGATGCCTGGAATAACGAGGTTTACGGTGGCGATCAGGTGGCTAACGGGCTCTGGGCTATGTCGAGCGGAGGTGTTGCCGGTCAGGGTGTGGGTGAAGGTTTTGCCAAAACCATCCCGGAGGCACATACAGACATGATATTGCCGTCCATGGGCGAAGAGTTTGGCTGGGCAGGCATGACCTGTATCTTCATCCTGTTCCTGCTCTATTTGCATCGCTCCATCATTATAGGCCGGCGAACGGGCACGCCATTCCTATTTTATATCTGTACCGGAATAGGGGTATCCACTTTTGTGCAGTTCCTGCTGATCGCGGGTGGCTCAACGGGAGCGCTGCCGCTTTCGGGTGTATCATTGCCGTTCCAAAGCTATGGTGGTTCATCGCTTGTTGCTAACCTGTTAGCGTCGGGCTTTTTGCTATCGGCATCAAAAGTAAGGGGCACGCCTGTGCAGATGAGCTATATATCGCGCCAGCAGGATAAAAACCTGGTACCTGCATTAATGGCTGCTTTGAGTGGCGTGGTACTGCTTTCGGTAAGTGTATCAAGATATTCGTTCAATAATAAAAAATGGGTGGTAAAACCATCATTAGTTGCCGATAAAAGCGGCGCAAGGATGTTCAGTTATAATCCGCGCATTGCCATATTAATGAACCGCCTGGAAGCCGGTAACCTGTATGACAGGCAAGGGGTACTGCTGGCAACCAGCGACCCTGAACTGGTAAAACAACAACACCGTAAACTGGTGATAGCCGGTGCCGGAAATTATAATATCGATTCGGCTATGCACAAACGGTTGGACAGGTATTATCCTTTTGATGAGCAGATGTTCTTTTGGACTGGGGACGCTAACACGGGCGTATTCAATGGCAGTCCGAATGGTTATTTTGCCGAATACGAGCATGCCGCTGAGTTACGCGGTTTCCGGATGCCTACAGAAAAGATAAACATTACAGCCAACCGTTACCAGGAAGACCGTTTCCTTGCACGTGGTGTTAAAGAAATGACCGTTGTAAAACGCGATTATGGAGCGATTGCATCATTGTTGCTGGCCGGCATTAACAGTGAAGAAGTAGCGGCTTTTAAAAAACGAAACCGCGATGTAAGGCTTACGATGGATGCGCAACTGCAAACCGAGATTCAGAACTCCATAGCGCAGGATACTTCGTTGCTGGATAACCGGGTATCTGTGGTCGTAGTGGAATCGAATACCGGTGATGTATTGACGTCAGCCAGTTATCCGCTGCCGCCTGTGCATGATTGGGATAAACTCACCATGAGCTATGCCGACCAAAATCAACTGGCCGGATGGATGACAACCCAAGATCTTGGCTTTACCCTGGCTACGCAGCCCGGCTCTACGGCTAAACTGGCTACGTCTATTGCATCATTCAATAAACTCGGCATGGCCGCGGCTGACCGTAAATTTAATGTTGCCAGTTTCGAGCGCATCCGTACTAAGGGTATTGAACCTGATGAAACCGGTTTGATAACACTTGAGGCTGCTGTTGCCAAATCCAACAACGTTTACTTTATTAAACTCGCCAACGAAGAACACTTGCAGGAAGATATGGCAACCGTGTATCTCAAGACCGGTATGTTTTTACATGGCGTAGGCGGATATTATTATGGTCGCGGTAAGGAGAACGCCCAACAGGAAGAAAAATGGCGTGAACTATGGCGTAAAACAGAGTTCAATACTAAACCACGTTATAATCCTAATAATATCCGTAAAACACGGGCCAAAGGTATATCAGGCATGGCATGGGGGCAGGGCGAATTGATCGCTACTCCGGCCGCTGTGGCACGGATGGCAGCAGGTATTGCCAACAACGGCACCATGCTGCAAAACCGTTATGTGCTAAAAGTAAGCGACTCTACCACTAAAGTTAAACCAGGTACAAAACTGACCAACGATCCGCGGTATGCGCAATTAATGCGGCAGTATATGATCGAGCAAAGCGCCCCGAAAGAGTGGCGGCTTCATCTTGCGGTGGCGGGTAAAACCGGTACACCGGAGAGGATCTGGAAAGGCCAGCAGATAAATGATGGCTGGTACGTGTTCTTCGCGCCAAAGGCAAACGGGCCGGGTGCAATGGTGGTGTGTATCCGTATCGAGTCGACAAAAGGATCATCAGATGCCGTTAAATTGGCAGGTGAACACGTTATACCATTCCTGAAAGAAAAGGGTTATATTAAGAGCATCAAAGAAAACAAGCAGGAACAAACAACTGAATAATGCTTCCGTTATAGTTGGAGCGGATTTCAGTGCCGAAGCCAAATTGGAATATAATTTGCGCCAAGTAAAGTTTAATGCACCGTAGGCGCCTAATGTCGGTAGCAAAAATAATGAGATTCTGCGTGCCGTAGGTACGCCACATTACGATACAAATGTTCAATTTTTTTAAAAACGATAAGCCGGACCGTCCGCAGGATGTTAAGGGTATACGATACGAGTTGTTGCAGTTCATCAAGCATGAGTTGCAAAAGGCAGAGGGTGGCGAAGGCGGTAACATCCGCAGTCTTAATTTATATATCAATGCGCCCGCTGCAGACAGACCGTTGTACGAGGCTGCTGTTTATATCGAAGAACCTGATCAGTTTAAAGATGAGGTGCAGCGCATTGCCGATGATTATGCGGTGAACCTGCCGCAAGCCTGGCAGCTGGATGTAATATTTGACAAGGAATTTCCTGAAGAAGCGATACCCGCAAATAAAGTGGATGCAGCCTTCTTTATTAAAACTGGGAGCAATTTTATTAAACAATCAGCATTAGCATATATCCGTGTTTTAGGCGGAGAGACCGACCAGCAGGAGTATCATATAGAATCGGGCAAGGACAAGATCCATATTGGCCGTGATAAAAAAGCACAGGGTGACGATGGCTTTTTCCGCACCAATCATATCGCTTTCCCGAGTGATGCACCTAATGAGGCCAACAAATATGTGAGCCGCCAGCATGCCCACATTGAGTGGAGCGACGAGGCCGGAAAATTTTATATTTATGCCGATGAGGGTGGTGTGCCGCCGAGAAACAAAGTAAAGATCCGTTCTGAAAAAAGCGAGGATATTATCAAACTAACCTCTACCCATATCGGTCATCAATTACAAGAAGGCGACCAGATCATCCTCGGCGAATCTGCCGTACTGGAGTTTAGCTATAAAGGCAAAGGCAATGAGTAAAGTGTTCACCATAACCGAAGGATTAGAAAATCTGGGCGCGCTGCGAACGGGCGGGCAGGGCTCTGTTTACAAAGGCAGGCGAATGGGGCCTATGCTCACCGCGGTGAAGATCTTACCAACACCCATCTATGCAGAAAGTACCGACGACCGCAATTACCGCAACTTTACCAACGAGGTTGCCAAGCTGCAAAAGGTGAATGAGGTGCCCAATCCAAATGTGGTAAAGATCCTCAGCTCGGGTATTACCGAGAGCGGATCTTTGCCATACATTGAGATGGAATATATTGATGGCCCCGACCTTTGCGACCTGCTGCAAGCGCCAAACGATCGTGTTTTTACCATCAAGGAAACTATTCGGGTGGCTTATCAATTGGCGGGCGCACTGGCGCATTGCCACAAAATAGGTATCAACCACGGCGACGTAAAGAGCAACAACGTAAAGTATAATGCCCAGACAGGTAATTATGTACTGATAGATTTTGGACTCGCGATACTTACCAACGAGGAGCGCCGTACCAGTATCCGCCAGGCAGGTGCCATTGAGTTTATGGCTCCCGAGCAAACAGATGGCACAATGTTACCGCAATCTGATGTGTATGCATACGGTATTATCCTTTACGAAATGCTTACCGGCAACGTGCCGTTTCCGCTTACGGGAAATGGCGAAACTGCAAGGAATAACGTAAGGATGGCGCACATTGAATCGCCCGTTCCCGATCTGAGGATCATCCGCCAAAACAATCTGCCCCGCGCCTGGACAGATGAGAAACGCGACCAGGAAATGCAGTTGCCAAGGTGGTTGCTGGCAGTGATAGAAAAGTGCCTGAAGAAACAACCGACCGAGAGATATACAAGCGGAGTTGAACTGCAGGAAGCCATTATTGAAGCTAACTTCTCCGGCGATAGCAAAGCCAACAATGCAGCCTTACTGGCTGAAAACGAACGGTTGAGAACCCTGGTTGAAGCGTTTGAAAAAAGCGAAGCTGAAAAAAACAGAGAGTTAGCCGCCCTGCAATCCCTGGCGAAAGAAACAGGAGCGCATTTCAATAATGATAAAAACAGTTATGAACGAAATACCTCTATTGCAATCTTACCTAAGAGAACTGTGGGTAGCATCATCGCGATAGCTTTGATTTTTGCATCAATATCGATATACGCGTTTCTGCGGAAGCCGCAAAATAACGGCAGCGTTGTCTATGTACCACAGACCAACTATCTGCGGCCGCCATTTGTGCCGCCTAATTACAATCATGATAGCGTGGAGCGCGCCCGCCTGGCAACCCTTTCCGCCAAAAAGAAAGTTTGGAAAGCAAAAAAGGCCGCGGCGGATTCGGCTAAAGTTGAACCACCAAAAAAGAAACGTAAAAAGTTCCTGGGGATATTCTAATAGTTATAGCTGGATGAAAAAATTGCTCATACTCTGCCTTTTGCTTACCGCTTTCATCGCGAACGCGCAGAAGAAAACTTTTAAAGTGCTGGCAATATATGAGAAAGGTGGTCATCATGTAGAATATTCTAAAAGGGCAAAAGTTTGGCTAAACTCACTTGCAGCTAAGCGCGGATTTACTGTCGATTATATACAGAATACCAACGATATTGATTCGGCGTATTTAAGCAGATATCAACTTTTTATCCAGTTAGATTATCCACCCTATGGCTGGAAAGACAAAGCCGTGACAGCTTTTGAGGAATACATAGAACAAGGCAGGGGCGGTTGGATAGGCTTCCATCACGCCACATTACTGGGCGAGTTTGATGGCTTCCAGATGTGGGATTGGTTTTATCACTTTATGGGCGATATCAGGTTCAAAAACTACATCGAAACATTTGCATCAGGTGAGGTTAAAGTTGAAGACCAGCAACATCCTGCGATGAAAGGTATACCGCAAAAGTTTTTAATTAAACAGGAAGAGTGGTATACTTATGATAAAAGTCCGCGGGAAAATGTGAACGTATTGGCCAGCGTGGATGAAAAGAGCTATAAACCCGATGGGAATATCAAAATGGGCGATCATCCCGTGATTTGGACAAACCCGAAGTACAAAGCCCGTAACGTGTATATCTTTATGGGGCACTCACCTAATTTATTCGATAACCCGGCTTATGTGAGGCTGTTTACTAATGCGATTTTCTGGGCGTCGGGAAGATAAAGCTTAGCAAAAAAAAATGTCATTTCGAACGAGTGATAACGAGGAGAAATCCTGTTGTTGTGACAATTAAGACTTGCAAAGTAACAAGATTTCTCCTCGCTGCCGCTCGTTCGAAATGAGAGGGTTTCGGGAACGCGGTTAGATTCTTCTCCGCCAGCCGGCGGATCCGAATGACAAAGGATTTCGACTTCCTAATTTTGACTCTTAATTTCCCTATCCGTTACTGAAGTATTTAGGCTCTTAAACATGGTACTAACCGGTTCGCCATCAGTAGTACCGAACCCACCCTGAATAATGCTTTGACCTGTTGTGCCCGGGTTATTGCCATGGCCCATAAACCATTTGCCATCGGTTTTACTTACACTGATGCCGGCTTCATTTGCGGCCTGTAGCGAAAAATCGGTGCAGTTGTTATAGCTCAGGTGATAGTCAACATCATTGTATTCTTTGGTGAGCTTCAAAATCCTGTCGAATTTTCTTTTAGAGATAAACTTGCCGATGATCTCGTCCCATTTATGGCTGGCATCGTTCTTAAATTGTGAAGAAGTTGAAGGGAACCATGGTGTAGCTGAGAACAAATGATCTTTTTTAGGATAAAAGCCAAAAGAGCAGGATACGTAAGTAGAATCCGTATTGTATTTGATGAGTGTTATATAGGTATGCCCGGTATTAGCCAATACATGCACTTTCTTTTTACCGGGTGCCGGCTGCTTTACATGAAATAGTAAAGCGTAAGCAACAGCCTGTTTGCCATCGTTAAATGTGCCCGAAATATTTTCATAGGTAGTTCTTGGTGACTTTTCAGTACGAACCTGCAGGTTTTGCACGTAAGCTAAAGAATCGTCTTTAGAATCTATCGGTAAGTCAAATCCCTGTTGGTAATCATCCCGCAGTGTATCTGATAACGAGGCTACCTGTTTTTGTTGATTCTCTTTTTGCAGCGTTTTAAAAAAACACTTCATCGCCAGCGGATATAATTTTAAACGTGCAAAAAGGTTGGCAAATTTAAACAGTGTCTTATTTTTTGATTCGTTTGCGGTAAGGCTGTTATCGTTTATCTCAAGTTGTTTCAGGTAGTCCATTAACTGTCTGCGTTCTTTTGAGCTATTTAAGCTAACCGAGATCTTTTTTTGTAGCGCATTGTCATTGACATCATCAAATATGCTGACAATCTTAGTTGCTTTAGGCGCGGTAAATGCCTGTTCATCAACATAGGTAGATGAAATAGATAAAGAATCGGCGTGAGTATTTTTATAAGATAAAGCCGCGGATAGCTGAGCTTTGGCCGCCAGGCTGCTAAACGTAATTGCAACAACCAAAAATGTCTTTAAAAAAGAAGATCGGGTAGAAGTAGCCATAGTATCAATTGTAATTGATAAGGTAAAATGCTTATCTTATCATTGACAATACCGGAACGCATATAATAATCGTCCGCTAAAATAAATATAGCAACTAACAAATGTTAATTATACTGCCGTGGGGTAATTTCACAGTTTTTAACAATTGGCAGACTTTTGCCTATATGCTAAGTTAAATCCTATAAATATTAATTAAAAAAGCAGGGTGGCTTACTTTTTTAAAAGATATTTGGCCAGATCGATCATCGCTTTATCGTTGTCAAAACCTGCGGGAAGTCGGCCATTAACATATTCATTATAAAGCCATGGGTCGCCAATTGCGATGACTGTGCCTTCGCCGTATTTTGAGATAGCTGCAACAGTATTACCATTAGGAGCTTTTAATAAAGATCTTGCACTTCCTTTTATGCCGATGCTGCAAACATCCTTCAAGTAGACTTTTTTAGCGGTTGTAAAAACCGGATGATTTACAAGTTCGATAGCACCATCCTCAAAATGCGCATCATCAATTACGTGCAGTTGCATATCATTGTTAAAATGCATCCCAAATTTGCCTGCAAGGATGTTGAAATGCTGTAGCTCGGTATTGGCGCTGTCATTCGCCAGCATCACCAGTTTGCCGCCGGCTTTAACCCAATTGGCGATGACGTTGGCATCCGTTTCGCTGATATAATTAGGGTTCGGATTCTCTTTTTTTGTATCAGGATCAACAATGATATAAACGCTTAAGCCCGACAGGTTTTGAATAGTTGGTGCTGTATTTATCAAAATTAATTTGGCGCCGAGCTTCTTAAATTCCTTACCCCATTTAGAGAAACCGGTTTGAGTGGTATCTTCCCACATATAGTGGAAACGCACTGTAGAGCCGTCTTTTGCTTTGCGGGTTTCGTGGTTAAAATAATAATCAAGCGCTACGGTTTGGGCTTTTAATCCTATGGATAGTAATTCACAGAATAAGGTAATTACAAAGATCTTTTTCATAAGGGTAGATTTATCAGGAGTTTTTGGGCAAGGTAGATTGCCTTACAAAAAGCTCGGTAGGCAGGGTGATGGTTTCAAATTCGGTAACAGGGCGTTTGCTCAGGATCAGGCTCAAAAGCATTTCGGCAGCTTTACGACCCATTTCAAACGCCGGTTGATAAACCGATGTTAATGGTGGGTTCAATACATCGGCTAATGTGGTATTGGTGTAACCCACCAATGCAATATCATCCGGTATTCTGATACCCATTTTGGTGAGCAGATACAAGGTAGTAGTGGTGATTCGGTCTGATGTAGTGAATATTGCGTCAGGTTTATCTTGAAAGGATAGCAACTCGTTTAAAGCATTTTCTATCTCGCTCACATCACGGCCGCCGTGAGGGCAATGTTTAATATAGTCAGCAGGGATGTTGATGCCCGCTTCTTTCAAGGCGTATTCGTACCCTGCAAAACGCTCGCTGGTGATGGAAATATTGGGCGGACTGGTGATATGGGCTATACGTTTATAACCCACATCAAGCAGTTGCCGGGTGGCATCGTATCCGCCTTTAAAGTTATCGGCTATTACTTTATGGGTGTCTATCTCATTTGTTATACGGTCAAAGAACACAATAGGCAAGCCTTGCTGGTGCAGGCGTTTCAAGTGAGTAATGTCATTGGTCTCAGTAGAGAGTGATATCAGTAAACCATCCAAAGCATGATGCGTTAACTGCTCCACGTTCTTAAGCTCCATTTCGTACGACTCATGCGTTTGGGTGATGATGACGTTGAAGCCAGCCTGGTAAGCTACAGACTCGATGCCATTGATCACCTGCGAGAAAAACTGGTTCTCGATCGTAGAAACCACAATACCGATGGATTTGCTATGTCCCTTTTTTAAGCTCTGGGCAATTGGGTTGGGGCGATAGTTATTCTGTTCAGCATAATCGTTAACCAGTTTTTTGGTTTTATCGCTTATTTCATAACTATCACGCAGAGCTTTGGATACCGTTGATACCGAGATACCTAATGCCCGGGCAATGTCCCGTATAGTGATAGGATTGAAATTCATGTTGCTTAAAACCGCCGTATGATTGATTAGCAATCCCAATATATAAAGTTTTTGTGAATGGGAGATGCTGGCTCACCTACAACTCCACTGCCTTACGCTTCGGCACCAGGAAATGCATCAGCAACCAAGCCACAACATACGCGCAGGCACAAACCGTGAAAAGTACATTATAACCTGCAGTTATGTTACCTGATGTCTTGGCCGAATCCAGTATCCAACCGATAAAAAACGGGAACAAAATACCGCCTACAGAGCCTGCCATGCCGCCAATACCTACTACAGAGCTAACTGCTTTTTTAGGGAAAATATCTGACGCGGTAGTAAATATGTTGGCACTCCACGCCTGGTGTGCAGCTGCCGCCAAACTGATCAACGCTACCGCCTGCCAGATGTTAGTAGCGTATCGCGCAGCAAAAATAGGCACCACACAAAGCGCGAAAATGAACATGGCTGTTTTGCGGGCCCTGAACACTGTCCAGCCTTTTTTAATGAACCATGATGACAGGTAACCACCGCCAATACTACCCACGGTAGTAGCCGTATAAATAAGGATAAGTGGCAGGGTTGGCTTCTTTAAGTCGAGGTTAAAGGTGCTGGAGAAGTAGGATGGTAGCCAGAACAGGAAGAAATACCACATCGGGTCGGTAAGGAATTTGCCAACCACAAAAGCCCAGGTCTGCCTGATGCCGAACAAGCGGCCCCAGGCCACTTTCTCCGTGGGTAATTTGCTTTCTGCAGTTTCCTCTTCAGCGTCGCTGTTGATGTAAGCTAACTCTTCTGCGTTGACTTTTTTATGGCGGTTTGGTGCTTCATAATAGATCCACCAGAATATCAGCCACACAAAACCGATGGCGCCAGTAATGATGAAAGCCATTTGCCAGCCGTACACACCTAATATCCAGGGTACCATAATGGGCGCTACTACTGCGCCTATATTTGCACCGGAGTTAAATATTCCTGTGGCCAAGGCCCGTTCCTTTTTAGGGAACCACTCCGCAACAGATTTGATAGCAGCCGGGAAGTTTCCGCTTTCGCCTGCACCTAAAACAGCACGCACAGCGCCAAAACCCAATGTTGATTTTACGGCTGCATGCAGCATAGCTGCCAAACTCCAGATGATGAGCGACAGCGTATATCCCAATTTTGTACCCAACCTGTCAATAAATGCTCCAAATACCAACAGGCCCAAAGCATAAGCAGCCTGGAAAGCCATCACAATATCGCTGTAGTCCTTTTCAGACCAATCAAACTGTTTCTCAAGCGTTGGTTTAAGCAGGCCTATCACCTGCCTGTCGAGATAATTAATGGTTGTAGCAAAAAACAGCAGCACAACCACCGTCCAGCGGTAGTTAGTTCTTTGTTGGCTCATGATGTAAGGTTGGCGTTACCTCGCTTGTTTAACCAGTGTTAGGGCAAGCAAGGTATCGTTATATAATTGATTATAATTCTTCTCATTAAGCACAGCCGAAGTGATGAGTTTACTGCCCATCCCTACAGCCACCACACCGGCTTTAAACCAGTCTCCAATATTTTCGGCGCTCATGTCAACCCCACCGGTGGGCATCATTTTAACACCCGGGAACAATTCTTTTACTGCCGATACAAATCCCGACCCCAATATGTTAGCAGGGAAAAGCTTTACTAAAGATACGCCGTAATAACGTACTGCTCTATCTATCTCGGTAGGCGTCATACAGCCCGGTATCCATAAAAAATCGTTGGTAAGCGCTAAGCTGCCCACCTCTTCGGCAACAATTGGTGAGATCAAAAAATCGGCACCTGCAAAAAGGTAGTCGTCAACATCCTGTGGTGTTTTTATTGTACCAATACCCAAAATAAGTTCAGGCAGTTCAGTTTGCTGCAGTTGTTTTAGAGCTTTGAAATTTTCCAAAGCGGCCTCGCCGCGGTTGGTGTATTCAATTACGCGGATGCCCGCTTTGTAAAGCGTGCGCACAACATCTAAACTCACCTGCGTATCGGCATGATAAAATAGTGGCAGCATGCCTTGTGCTATAATGGTATCTATAATTTCCTGTTTAGCTTTCATTGGGGATAGCCTTTAAAATATCATCAACGGTGCTTCTTGTGGCATCGCCTTCAATAAAAAGTTTTTCAAATGCAGCAGCGGTAGCAAAATCAAGAGTTTCTTTTGGCGATAGCTCGTTATAAAATCCGTAGATCAATCCGCCCATAAAGCAATCGCCGCTGCCTACTTTATCTACCACATGATCTGCTGTGTAATCAGCTGAGCTATGGAACCCGCCATCTGCATAAATAGCCGTGTAATAATTAATGCCATTACTTTCGTCAAACCTGAAAGTGTCGGCTACCACCTTACATTTTGGAAAAGCCGCTATCACATCTTCTGATGAGCGCAGGGCTTCCTTCAGATAAATACTTTTTTGTCCCGATTCATGGATGTCACCTAAAACGGTGATGCCTAAAAGTTTTTCCGCTGCCCAGATATTACCCATTATCAGATCACAGTATTGTGCCAATTGCGGCATCACCTCAACGGGTTGTTTGCCGTATTGCCAAAGCTTAGCGCGATAATTGAGGTCGACAGAAATGAATATATTTCGTTGCGATGCCGCTTTCAAAGCTTCTTCACAAAGGTCAGCAGCTTCCTGGCTTAACGCCGGACAAATAGCACTGAAATGAAACCAACCTACATCCTGCAACACCTCATCCCAGTTGATAACACCGGTTTTTAGTTTGGCAAATGATGAGTCTGCACGGTCGTATATTACGGCATCGTGCTTCATGTCCTTGCCTTTGGTTAGGTAGAAAGTACCTAAACGGCCTTCACTTTTGTGGATGGCTGCGGTATCGATATTTCTTTTTTGGAGATAATTGATCAGCTGGTCGCTAAGCCAGTTATCCGGCAAAGCCGTAAAATATTTTACAGGGATGCCCCATAGAGCCAGCGCGGCGGCAACATTCAGTTCGGCACCACCTACATGGAAGGGCATGGTGTTATTGCCCAGCCAATCGCCGTTTGCATCGGGACAAAACCTGAGCAGCAATTCGCCAAATGTTAAAACTTTGCCTGTCATTCCCCGCTAATCTAATTAAACGCCGCTGAATATAGAAAAACCGCCGTCAACACAAATCATAGATCCGGTTACAAATGCCGAGGCATCGCTCAGCAGCCAAACCAGCGCACCTATCAATTCGTCAGGACGGCCAAAACGTTTAAACGGTGTTTTGCGGATAACTGATTCACCGCGCGGAGTGTAGCCACCATCAGGAGTGGTAAGCAGATTTCTATTCTGCTCCGTCAGGAAAAAGCCCGGTGCTAAAGCATTCATGCGCAGCGCATCGCCGTAACGGTTAGCCAGTTCAACAGCAAACCACTCGGTATAGCAATCTACAGCGGCCTTGCCCATGTTATAGCCCAATACTTTTGTAACGGCCTGCTTTGAGTTCATGGATGAAATATTGACAATGCTGCCTTTGCCCGTTGCCGCCATTGCCTCACCAAAGATCTGGGTAGGTAGGATGGTGCCCCAAAGGTTAATATCCAGCACTTTTTTCATGCCGTGGATATTCATTTTAAAGATATCATCTTCGGGTTGAACAACGCCCTCGGGCATGTTGCCGCCCGCGCCATTCACCAGCCCATCAATACGGCCAAATTGATCTAATACCTCTGTTTTTGCTTGCAGCAGAGCCGATTCATCAAGTGCATCTGCTATCAGCGCAATGGCTTTGCCACCTTTAGCGTTGATGGCTGCGGCGCGCTCGTCGGCTACCTGTTTGTTGCGGCCGAGAATACCAACCGCACCGCCTGCTTCGGCAATGCCGTTGATAAATGCATTGCCCAAAATGCCGGTGCCGCCGGTAACTATAATAACTTTCCCTTCAAGCGAAAATGAGTTGTTCATAAATGCTTATCTGATGTCTTCAATTTTTATGGCGTCCATATCGGTATAGTCGAGGTTTTCGCCTGCCATGCCCCATATAAAGCTGTAGCTGGCCGTACCCACGCCCGAGTGGATGCTCCATGGCGGTGAAGCTACCGCGCCATAATTATCTATTAAAATATGCCTTGTTTCCTGTCCCTCGCCCATGTAATGGAACACACGCTGACCCTCAGGAATGTCGAAATAAAAATAAGCTTCCATGCGCCTGTCGTGCACGTGGGGTGGCATAGTGTTCCAAACACTGCCGCCATGCAAAATGGTTAAACCCATTACTAACTGGCAGCTCTGAATCCCGTCGGCATGGATGTATTTATTAATGGTGCGATCGTTAGCTGTCTCTGGGCTGCCTGCTTTTACTTTAGCTGCCTCATCTATAGTCATTAAACGTGTTGGGTACGTGGTATGTGCCGGTGCCGATAGCAGGTAGAAAACCGCCGGATCAGCCGCATCATCACTCTGAAAAGTCACCTCTTTGGTACCGCGACCAATGTATATGCAATCCAACTTACTCAAATTATAAACCTGCCCGACAGCCACTACTTTACCGCTGCCTGCTACGTTGATAATACCTATTTCACGGCGATCCAGAAAATTATCAGCCCGCAGGTTAGGGTAGGTGCCGAGCTTTAACGTATCGCAAACAGGGTTAGCTGCGCCGATGATCATGCGGTCGTAATGCGTGTAAACGCAGTTAACGGTATTCATTTGCACCAGGTTCTCTAACAGGAAGCGCTCGCGGATCGTATCGGTTTGATAGCTCCTGAAATCATCAGGATGCACAGCATGTATTACTTTCAAAGCTTTTCGGTAAATGGTTTATCGTAAAGGTAGGGCAATTGTAGTACAATGCATTTTTATTAGGAAGAAAAACGGGGCAAATTTCTACGATAACGTTGTAGCAAACGCCTTACTCAAACGTTATCGTAGAAATATAGGGGCATTTTGGCTTAAGCTATTGTATAACCTCGTATAATTGATGTTTATAAGGCCCTGCATCACCAATTACTAATCATTACCTATGAAAATGAGCAAGAAAATAGGACTGTTGGCCGGTTTTTGCCTGCTGTGGTTTACCGCAGTACAGGCACAAACCGTGTCAAAAAAAGATGCCGAAAAATGGCTTACAGGCAGAAGCTGGAGCGGCGGTACCGATCTGAAAGCATCGCCATCGATAAACGCGGTTACCTTTTACCAGCAGTACCAGGCTAACAAGTTGGTTTGGGA
The DNA here is from genome assembly GCA_026745395.1 of Tympanopsis confertula. Taxonomy (NCBI): domain Eukaryota; kingdom Fungi; phylum Ascomycota; class Sordariomycetes; order Coronophorales; family Scortechiniaceae; genus Tympanopsis; species Tympanopsis confertula. Next base: position 12,351 of record JAOYNU010129081.1, on the reverse strand, counting down.
AAAAGTGTTTGCCTATATCAAAGCGACCGATCTGAATAACCTTGCACCAGGCAAATACCCTATTGATGGTGATAACGCTTTCGCTATCATTACCGAAGCACCATCTAAAGAAGCGGATAAAGCCAATTGGGAATCGCACAAAAACTATATTGATTTCCAATATGTGATACGCGGCAAGGAGAAAATTGGCGTGGCTGAAGTAAGCAAAGTCACCGTAACCAATGCCTATGATGCCACTAAAGATGTTGCCAATTACACCGCAGATGGTAAATACTATGTTGCAGAGCCTGGTACATTCTATTTATTTTTTCCGCAGGATGCACACCGTCCCAATATCAAGGTGGATGGTTATGATGTGGTGAAGAAGATGGTGATCAAAATTAAAGTGGCCAATTGATATGAAGCGTTTATCCATATCACTTCTTTTAGCTACGGCCTGTACCACCAGTTTTGCGCAAAGCGATTACAAAACGGTATTCCCGTTTGCGGCTTATCAGGCCGATGTAATGCTGAAAGAAACCGAAGCCGCAAAAGCATCCGCGAAGCCAAACGAACTGATACCCCGTAACCTGCAACCCAACGGCGATCTGCATTTGATAAACACTGCCGACTGGTGCAGCGGATTCTTCCCCGGCAACCTGTGGTTTTTATATGAGCAAACCGGCGATAAGCAATGGGCCGATAAAGCCAAACCTTATACCACTTTGCTTGAAGCTGAACAGAACAACAAAGGCACGCACGATCTCGGCTTTATGGTGTATAATAGTGTGGGTAACGCTTACCGCTTAACACATGATGCCCATTATAAAGATGTGCTGGTGCAGGCCGCCAAAACGCTTATCACCAGGTTTAATTCCACCATCGGCTGCATCCGCTCGTGGGACTGGAATAAGGATGGCCAGTGGAAGTTTCCTGTGATCATCGATAACATGATGAACCTTGAATTGCTATTTGAGGCTACCAAAATTACGGGCGATTCTGCTTTTTACAAAGTTGCCGTTACACATGCCAACACTACCATCAAAAACCATTACCGCCCAAATTATAGTTCTTTCCACGTGGTGGATTACGACCCTGAGACAGGTGCGGTTCGTCATAAGCAAACAGCCCAGGGCTTTGCCGATGGCTCTGCCTGGGCACGCGGGCAAGCGTGGGGTCTGTACGGATTTACCCTTTGCTACCGCGAAACGCATAACCCGGTTTACCTGCAACAAGCGGAGAATATCGCCAAATTCATTTTTACTAATCCCAACATGCCTGCCGATCTGGTGCCATACTGGGATTACGATGCAACTGACCTGAAAAGCCAGCCACGCGATGCTTCTGCGGCGGCCGTAGCGGCATCGGCACTTTATGAATTAAGTACGTTCAGTAAGAACGGTAAACAATACAAAGCTACCGCTGATAAAATATTGAGCAGTTTGCACAAAAGTTATCAGGCAAAACCCGACAGTTCGAGAGGTTTTTTGCTGTTGCACAGCACAGGCCACAAACCAGCAAATAGTGAGGTGGATGTTCCCATTATTTATGCAGATTATTACTATTTGGAAGCACTATCAAGGCAAAAGCGACTCGCAGAGAAAAAGCCGGTTATCAATGTAGCTGGCACTTTAAAGAATTAATTTATCCGACCAATAAATGAGTTTAGAACAAACATGGCGCTGGTACGGCCCGAATGATCCGGTTTCATTGAATGATATTAAACAGGCCGGTGCTACCGGAGTTGTTACCGCTTTGCATCATATCCCCAATGGCGAAGTTTGGACGGTTGTGGAGATCATCAAACGGAAAAATATTTTGGAGGCCGCCGGACTAACATGGTCGGTAGTGGAGAGTGTGCCGGTGCATGAGGATATCAAAAAACGCAAAGGCAACTTTGATCAATATATTGAAAACTACAAGCAATCGCTGCTTAACCTGGGGCAGTGCGGTATCGATATCGTTTGCTACAACTTTATGCCGGTGCTGGATTGGACGCGTACTGATCTGGATTACCTGATGTCGGATGGTTCTACCGCTTTACGATTTGATATGGTGGCTTTTGCCGCCTTTGATATTTATATTCTTAACCGCCCTAATGCGGATGCAAGTTATCCGGATGCCATCCGAGATAGCGCAAAAACATACATTGATGCTCTGGATGAAACAGGCAAAACGCTGCTTACTAAAAACATCATCGCAGGCCTGCCCGGTGCCGAAGAAGGCTACACAGTTGACGAGTTTTTAAAAGTATTGGCTGCTTACGAGGGCATTGATGCTGTTGCATTAAAAGCTAATCTTTCTTATTTTCTTCAACAGGTGATCCCTGCGGCTGAGCAGGCAGGCGTATTGATGTGTATCCACCCCGATGATCCTCCGTATGATATTCTGGGCCTGCCACGCGTGGTGAGTAACCAACGGGATATACTGGATATTTACAATGCGGTGGATAGCAAACATAACGGTTTGACTTTTTGTACCGGCTCATTTGGTGTGATAGAAACTAACGATTTGCCTACAATGGTAAAGCGCCTTGCAGATCGGATCCACTTCATCCACCTGCGCAGTACCAAACGCGATGAATTAGGCAACTTCCACGAAGCAGATCACCTTGCCGGTGATGTAGATATGTACGAGGTAGTAAAAGCCCTGCTGGAAGAACAACAAAAACGTAAAAAGGAAGGGCGCAAAGATACCCGTATGCCTTTCCGCCCGGATCATGGGCACAAGATGCTTGATGACCTGCATAAGAAAACAAACCCGGGATACTCTGCTATAGGTCGTTTGCGTGGATTGGCGGAGCTGAGAGGACTGGAGTTGGGAATTAAGAGGGCGTTTGGGTTGTAACTAATTTATAATGTCATTTCGAACGAGCGATAGCGAGGAGAACCGTAACGAAGTGGAGCTCATCGAAGATAAATCTTGTTATTAATGCTAAGTTCTGCGCTTGCCTTATATAACAAGATTTCTCGTCGCCCCGTTACACAATCCCGCCCTTCTGCTCGGTCGAAATGACAGCATTATATTTTATCGTCTTCTTCCTCTTCCGGCGTTATCTCTGGTGGTATCTCATCCGGTGTTTCTTCGGGGACTTCGCGCGTTTTAGGGTCGGCAGGCTGTGTTATTTCCGGTTTTTCAACACGTGTCGGCATTTCTTCCGGTTCGTTAGGTATGGTTCTGTGCTGCTTGCTCATACTGATAAAATCAACTAATTTGAAATTTGTTTTGGGGGATAACTGTCTTTTAAACATCTTACATATATATACCTGTATAATGAGAACCCGCACTACCTTAAAACTTGCCACGGCTTTGCTGCTGGCCTCTGCATCTTGCGTTAATGCACAGCAAAAAGCGCTTACATCATACGTAAATACCTTCATCGGCACAGCACCTATGAACGACCCCAAAATATTAGGCTACGAGTTACCTAAAGACTGGCGTTCCTGGGCCGGATTAACCTTCCCTGGCAGTTCATTACCAAATGCTATGGTGCAATTGAGCCCGATAACGCAATACGGCTCCGGCGCAGGCTATCAGTATGAGGATGATACCATTATAGGCTTTACCCATACTAACAAAGGCCACTGGAATTTATGTAACGTACCACTGATGCCGGTTACCGGCAATGGTAATAAATTTGCATCGCACTTTAGTCACCAAAAGGAGAGTGCTGCGCCGGGCTTTTATCAGGTATACCTGGACGATTATAAAGTGAAAGTGAGCCTTACCTCAACGCTCCGCACGGGTTTCCACCGGTACGAGTTTGATGATGGTAAAGATCGCAGTGTGCTTTTTGACCTGACACGCGCTAACAACCGCGTAAAGGACTGGAAAATAGAACAGGTTGGCAATGCCCTGCAGGGCTATCAGAATGTAGGTGAAACTATTTACTTCTATGCTGTGATAAACACAAAAGTAGATAGCCTTGAAAAGCACAACGAAGGCCAGCGAGATGGCTACGCCTTAGCACACATCAGTAACGGAAGTAAAGGACCGGTTGAGGTTAAGATAGGCCTATCATTTACCAGTGTGGCTAACGCAAAGCTGAATTTGGAGCAGGAGTTAGGCAATAAAACATTTGAGCAGGTACGTACTGATGCTGGCAATATTTGGGAAAACACATTATCTAAAATACAGGTTAAAGGTGGCGAGGAAAAGGATAAACGAATGTTCTATTCATCACTTTACCGCTCCTTATTATGGCCTTGTTTAAGAAGTGATGTTAACGGCGAATATACCGATGTGAAAGGCCAGGTAATTAGAGGCGATTTCCGTTACTATACCGAGCCATCTCTTTGGGACACCTATCGTAATAAAGATGTTTTGTTGGGATTGATGTTTCCAAAGGTGACCACCGATGTGATCAAATCGCTTGAAGATCACGGTGATAAAACCGGCTTTATCCCGACTTTTTTTCATGGCGACCATGCGGCATCGTCAATAGCGGGGGCTTACCTGCGTGGTATTACAGATTTTAACATAAAGGATGTTTACGCTTTGCTGTTGCGCAATGCAAACCTGGAAGGTGGTACCCGCCCGTTTATCAGCGAATATATCAAGAATGGTTACATCGCCGAGCCGGAGCAGCCAAACCCAAATGTAGAAACCAAGGGAAAGGCATCGGTATCAAAAACTTTAGAGTACTCTTATGATGATTATTCGGTTGCGCAGTTAGCTAAAGCCCTGGGTGATACCGCTAATTATCGCATCCTGATGGCGCGTTCAAAGAATTACAAGAACGTGTTTGATAAATCGACCAATTTTATGCGCGGGAGACAGCCGAACGGTGAGTGGATCAAAAACTTTAATCCGCAATACCCTTATTACGAATATATGTTCCGCGAAGCGAATGCCTGGCAGGTATCGTTCTTTGCCCCGCATGATATGCCGGGATTGATCGAGCTGTATGGCGGCAAAAAGAAATTTGAAGCCAAACTGGATTCATTGTTCACTGTGCCATGGAACCCCGAATACAAAGCCCGCAATGTTGAGACCATGGTAGGCCAATACTGCCAGGGCAATCAGCCTGATCACGAAGCGCCGTTTGCTTATTACTTTGTAGGCAAGCCAGAGAAATCCCAAAAAATGCTGGACCATATCATGAAAGACCTCTACGGTATCGGCAAAGAAGGTTTGGAACTAAGTGGTATGGATGATGCAGGCGAAATGTCGTCATGGTATGTGCTTACTTCATTGGGGCTTTACACCTTCTCAGCCACTGATCCTGAATACCTGGTAACCGTTCCGCTGTTTGATGAAGTAAAATGGACTACCAGCAACGGCAAAGTTTTAATCATCAAAAAGCCGGGCAAAGGCCGAGCACTAAAAGATATTAAGGTGAACGGTAAGTCAATCAAAGGTTATTTCGTATCGCATGATCTGTTTAAAACAGGTGGCACCGTTGAGGTGGTGACGAGGTAGGAGAAAGCTGCCTAATAAGGTAATGAGCCTTGGGAATGTGCGATTCCCTTCTGCGGGATGATGTAGGGAGGGGGGTTATTAAAGCGGTAAAACCCCTCCCTGCCTTTACGCATTCCTCGTCGCACCCCTCCCAAGGGAGGAAATTAAAATATTTAATCCAAAGCTGCTCAACGTTGTATCTTTTATTAAGAGAAACCCCACCCACAGCGCTTATATTTGTACGTGCCTGCTCCACGAAAAAGAACATCCGCCCCTAAAACCACGTCTGTTAAGCGTAAACCTGCAGTACGTAAAAAAAAGAAGAGCCAAAGCAAGTATTCTTTCCTTAAATGGTACATCACGGTGCTTGCTTTGGCCATTTTATTTTCGCCGTTTTATTATGGATATGTGTTTAAAATGTTCTCATCAACCTGGCGATGGTTTGAGGATATTGGCACACCGGCATCAGGTCGTATTTATAAAAGCTTCGGCATTGCCATTCCCGAGGGTTACAGCATACACGGTATCGATGTTTCTTATGCACAAGGTAAAATAGACTGGCAAAAGGTAGTTGCGATGAAAGAGGATAGCGTAAATGTGCGCTTCGCATTCATCAAAGCTACGGAAGGTCTGCTTACTGTTGATCCTTATTTTAAGCGTAACTGGCGCGAGGCTGCCAAGGTAGGTGTCCGTTGCGGGGCATACCATTTTTTCAGGCCTAAAAAGAATGGTTTATGGCAAGCGCGTTTCTTTTTGCAGAATGTGCAGGTAGAGATCGGTGACCTGCCACCAGTGGTAGACATAGAAAAACTGGATGGTAAAACTCCAGAGGCCATGCGCAAGGAGCTAAAAGACTATGTGCTTTTTATCGAATCTAAAACCGGCGTAAAGCCTATTATTTACACCGGCATCAGCTTTTACAATGATTATCTGCGCGGTTTTTTTGACGATTATCCTTTGTGGATAGCCCACTACAATCAACCCAAACTAAAGGTGCGCTCAAATGCCAACTGGCGTTTTTGGCAACACTCCGAAACCGGCCACATCAACGGCATAGGCCATACGGTTGATTTCGATGTATTCAGGGGCGACAGCCTATCGCTGCAAAAAATGCTGGTGGTAAAGGATAGTGATTAAGCCCGCTACTTAAACCGCCATTTTTTCTTTCGGGAAATTCATTTTTGCAAGTTTGCCAACGATCTCGTTGCGGCTTTTGCCTTCGAGGTGCATCAAGAACTCTATCGGCCCGCCTTCAGCGCCGCAGCCAAAGCATTTAAAAACGTTACTTGCAGGGATCACCATTAAGGAGGTGGTTTCATCTTTATGGAAAGGGCAACGGCCTTTTAAAGCCTTTCGGCTTTGCTGTAAAAGCACGTGTTTAGAGACAATTTCTACCAGGTTCAGCTTATCAGTCATCATTAAAAATTGATGCTCAAACATACTAAAGGCTGTTTTTACGTGCAATAGGTTTTTAAAAAATGTGATTTCTATGATGTTGCAACATCTATTGGTTAAGGCGTCTCTCAAATAAATTTCGTGCAAAATTGCTGAGTGTTAGCTATCTTAGTATTTGCAGCACCGGGCGTATCACGCGCCTACCAATACCAAACCATTTTGAAGATAACATTTACCTATTTATTGATAGCAGGAGTATTTCTTGCTAACAATGTTTTTGCACAAAAAATTACCATCCCTGTTGAGACGGCACATAACGCAGTGGTTTTGCAGGTAAGCGATAAGAACGACCTTGTGCAATCCTACTTCGGCGAGAAGCTTATCAATACCGGCGATTACGCTCAAATAACCACCGGGCGCACTACAGATTATACCGGACTGTACAAGTCTGCCTATACGGCTTCGGGTTCAAGAAATTTGCTGGAACCGGCCATCAGCATTCAACATGCGGATGGTAATCAGTCATTAGATCTGCAATACGTGAGCCATAAGGTAGATAAGCCATCCGCAGATATAACTATTACATCCATCCAACTGGAAGATCCTGTTTACAAGGTGCAGGTAACGCTTTTCTATAAAGCCTACGCAAAGGATGATGTGATTGAACAATGGAGCGTGATCCGCCATCAGGAGAAAGGGGAGATCACACTGCAGAAATTTGCATCCGCAAATTTGAACATGCACGGTAAAACCTACTGGCTAAGGCAATATCACGGAGAATGGGCAAAGGAGATGCGCCCCGAAGAAACGCAGATAACCCACGGCATAAAAACGCTTGATAGCAAACTTGGCACCCGTGCTAATCTGCTGATGCCATCCATGTTCATGGTTTCGCTTAACAAACCTGCTACCGAGGATGAGGGCCAGGTGATGATGGCTGCCCTGGAATGGAGCGGCAATTTCAGAACCGATCTTGAGCTTGACCCTGAGGATAACCTGCGTATCATATCGGGTATCAACAACTATGCATCAGCCTACAAGCTAAAACCTAATGTTGATTTTATCACCCCGGCTTTTGTCTATACCTTCTCAAATAAAGGTAAGGGTATGGCCAGTCGTAATTTGCATAACTGGGCACGCAATTATAAGCTGATGGATGGCAAAGGAGACCGCCTTACGTTACTCAATAATTGGGAATCGACCTATTTTGATTTTAATGAGCAGAAACTGTTTGAATTGCTGAAAGACACCAAAGCACTTGGCGTAGATATGTTTTTGCTGGATGATGGCTGGTTTGCCAACAAGTATCCGCGCAACGATGACCACGCCGGCTTGGGCGACTGGCAGGAGAACCGCAAGAAATTACCAAACGGTATAGCATCTATTGCCCACCAGGCAGATAAGGATGGCGTTAAATTCGGGATCTGGATTGAGCCGGAGATGGTGAACCCCAAAAGTGTGCTGTACAGCACACATCCCGATTGGGTAATTAAACAACCTAAACGTGATGAGTACTATTTCCGGAACCAATTGGTATTAGATCTAAGCAACCCGGCAGTGCAGGATTTTGTATTTAAAGTTGTCGATTCGCTGTTTATTAAAGATCCTAAACTGGCTTATATTAAATGGGATTGCAATGCGGTGATCTATAACGCATACTCGGCGCATCTCAAGAAAGACCAATCCCAGTTTTATGTCGACTATGTGAGGGGATTGTACAGCGTACTGCAGCGCATCCGTAAAAAATACCCCACAGTGCCTATGATGTTGTGCAGCGGTGGCGGCGGTCGTGTGGATTATGGCGCTTTACAATATTTTACTGAGTTTTGGCCAAGCGACAATACCGACCCGCTTGAGCGGATCTACATGCAGTGGGAGTACTCTTATTTCTACCCGGCCATTACCAGTTCAAACCATGTTACAGATTGGGGCAAGCAACCATTAAAATACCGCATAGATGTAGCCATGATGGGCAAGCTTGGGTTTGATATTGTAGTAAGTAAACTAAGCACGCAGGATCTGCAATTTGCCAAAGATGCTGTGGTGAACTATAACGGCATCAAATCCATCATCTGGCACGGCGACCAATACCGCTTGAGTGACCCTCAAACTGACCCTGTTGCTTCCATAATGTATGTTGACACTAATAAAACCTCGGCTGTAATGTTCAATTACCTCGTGAGCAGCCGTTATGATGCCGGGCCGAGGGCTCGTACCATTATGAAAGGACTTGATCCGGCTAAGAAATACACCGTAAAAGAAATAAACCTTTATCCGGGCACACAAAGCATAGTAAAAGCTGATGGTACCTACAGCGGCGATTTCCTGATGAAAATTGGGATCGACCCGGTGATAGAATCGGGACGTAGCAGCGTGATACTTAAGATAGACGAAGCGCGATAAATCCAGAGCTGATTATTTTGCTTTGGCGAGGCCTTTGATGTATTCGGCTATTTTATCGTTACCATAGTCGGCCATGCCCTCATGGCGGAAAACCATTTTGCCGGTTTTGTCAAATATTGCCGTTGTAGGCAATGTATTGTTAAGGATCTGGTCGGGCACGTAAGAATTTACCTGCACCAGCGGAAGACTGAAACCGTGTTTCTGCATAAACGGCACCGACTTGTTAAAGTCATGGTCGGCATCGATCATCAGGAAAACAATATTGGTATCGGCTTTAAGTTGTTGTTGTAGTTCGTTTATAGATGGCATCTCGGCTATACAGGGTGGGCACCAGGTGGCCCAAAAATTCATGAATACAACTTTGCCCTTAAGGTTTTGTAGCTCGGCTTTGCGGCCATCAGAGTATTCGAGGGTTAGCGATGGTAAAGCTACGTTAGTTTGGGTTTTGGCAACATCAGGTCGAAACAAACCTATCTTCATCAGCCCTTGTATCAATGTTATCTTAACCGCAGGCACAAACAGGATAATAAGCAATACGGCTATAAAAAGCCCGTTGTAAATATACGACAGCCGTTTTTTCTTATCCATCAACCTCTGTAATTTTGTGCAAACTTAACAAAAAGCTCAGCCAAAGCAGGCAGTTGCCCATGGGGCTGTATAAAATAAAAAGGCCGCTCAATTGTGAGCCCCTTTATATCGATGATGCGCAGCGAGCCCGTTTTAATTTCATTAATAATAGATTGCACCGACAAAAATGCAAAGCAATTGCTATGCAGCAAGTAAGTTTTGATACTTTCTGTACTACCTAATTGTATTTCTGTTTGTAGGTCAGAAAGCTCAATACCCAGCGGTTTTATGGCGTGGGCTATTACTTCCAGCGTACCCGAGCCCGGTTCACGGAGAACAAAGGGGAGTGCCTTCAGTTCATCGGGTTTAATAATTTGCTTTTTAACCAGGGGTTTGGTAGCGTTACAAACCAGAACCAGTTCATCATCAACAAAAACCGAATATTTTAATTGTGCATTGCGGTGTACTCCTTCAACAATGCCCAGTTCAATATCTTTATTTAGCAGAGCCTGCTCGGTTTGTTCCGTATTGCCGGATACAAGGGTTATTCGGGGGGGAAGTACACCGGCCCGAAAGCCGGCTGAACCCCCAGGGCGAGTCTGGTCGCAAACGCTTCCCTTTCAACAATTTCACGTGCTTTTTAACTCTCTTTTCAAAGTGCTTTTCATCTTTCGATCACTCTACTTGTGCGCTATCGGTCTCCGGCCAATATTTAGCTTTAGATGAAATTTACCACCCATTTAGAGCTGCATTCCCAAACAACTCGACTCGTCGAAGGAGCTTCACACGGGCGTGGACACCCCATCCCATACGGGATTCTCACCCTCTATGACGGCCCGTTCCAGGGCACTTAGACGGGGGCCACTCCCGAAGCATCCTCTGCAAATTACAATGCGGGCCCCGAAGGAGCCAGCTTTCAAATTTGAGCTCTTGCCGCTTCACTCGCCGTTACTAGGGCAATCCCTGTTGGTTTCTTTTCCTCCGCTTATTGATATGCTTAAGTTCAGCGGGTATCCCTACCTGATCCGAGGTCAACCTAAAGAAAGATTGGGGGGTCGGCTGGCGCCGGCCGGGCCTACGAAGCGGGTGACAAAGCCCCATACGCTCGAGGACCGGACGCGGTGCCGCCGCTGCCTTTCGGGCGCGCCCCCGGGGGGGCGGCACCCAAGACCAAGCCGGGCTTGAGGGCAGCAATGACGCTCGGACAGGCATGCCCCCCGGAATACCAGGGGGCGCAATGTGCGTTCAAAGACTCGATGATTCACTGAATTCTGCAATTCACATTACTTATCGCATTTCGCTGCGTTCTTCATCGATGCCGGAACCAAGAGATCCGTTGTTGAAAGTTTTAACTAATTTGTGCTTATCGCTCAGACTGCAATCTTCAGACAGCGTTCAGGGTGTCTTCGGCGGGCGCGGGCCCGGGGGCAGATGCCCCCCGGCGGCCAGAATGGCGGGCCCGCCGAAGCAACAGGGTACGGTATACACGGGTGGGAGGTTGGACCCAGAGGGCCCGCACTCAGTAATGATCCTTCCGCAGGTTCACCTACGGAAACCTTGTTACGACTTTTACTTCCTCTAAATGACCGAGTTTGACCAACTTTCCGGCTCTGGGGGGTCGTTGCCAACCCTCCTGAGCCAGTCCGAAGGCCTCACTGAGCCATTCAATCGGTAGTAGCGACGGGCGGTGTGTACAAAGGGCAGGGACGTAATCGGCACGAGCTGATGACTCGTGCCTACTAGGCATTCCTCGTTGAAGAGCAATAATTGCAATGCTCTATCCCCAGCACGACAGGGTTTAACAAGATTACCCAGACCTCTCGGCCAAGGTGATGTACTCGCTGGCCCTGTCAGTGTAGCGCGCGTGCGGCCCAGAACATCTAAGGGCATCACAGACCTGTTATTGCCGCGCACTTCCATCGGCTTGAGCCGATAGTCCCCCTAAGAAGCCAGCGGCCCGCAAATGCGGACCGGGCTATTTAAGGGCCGAGGTCTCGTTCGTTATCGCAATTAAGCAGACAAATCACTCCACCAACTAAGAACGGCCATGCACCACCATCCAAAAGATCAAGAAAGAGCTCTCAATCTGTCAATCCTTATTTTGTCTGGACCTGGTGAGTTTCCCCGTGTTGAGTCAAATTAAGCCGCAGGCTCCCGGTTATAGGGTAGTCATGCTAGTAATGATTTCACATTCCCCCGGACTATATCTTAAGCTGGAACTTAGTTAAGCACTACTCCGCCGCCTCACGAATGTCTTCCCGAACTGCGTGCCAGAACTGATTGAGGGGCGGGCGATGCCCGGGAGGCAACGCCCTTAGAGTATGCTGGAGAAGCGGGGTGAGGTGCCGCACGGGGTCGAGATGTTGCGCAGAAGCCGGCTCGTCGCTTGATTGTGACATCTTGAACAAGTAGGCTTGGGGAGGAAAGAGGAAAGAGGTCCAGAACGGCGCCCTTGTCCTCTTTATACCCTCCCCTGGCAGTTACCCATCTCTCACCTCACTTCGCTATTTCTCCTTAGTTCCAACCCACGCCCATTTAGTCTCTGAACCTTCCCCATATCTTTCGACTTAGGGGCTCGGCTGCGGATCGCCCAATCTCATAGCGTTA
>JAOYNU010128970.1:12438-26783 GCA_026745395.1 Tympanopsis confertula | reverse complement strand
TCGGGATCGGCTGGGTTTGCGATCACGATCACGGCCACGGTCACGATCAGGGCTCCTGTCCCGGCGGTCTGGGCGCATCGTGCCGCGACTTTTGTCTCGCTCGCGCGGCCTGATCTGGTCCCTGGCCCTATCTTTGTCCCTGTCCCGGTCCTTTTCCCTATCGCGATCGCGATCACGGTCACGGTCACCAGCCCCGTCTCTCTTGTCACGACGATCGCGTGACCGACTGCGTTCCCTCAATGACTCCCTGCGGGTTCGAGAACGGCTCTGGTCGCGATCTCGCCGGACCGAACGCCTGAGTCGGTCGTCCTTGTTCCTGGACCTTGACCTCGACCGTGATCTTGACCTTGATCCCGACCATCGATTGTGGTCGCGGTTCCTGGTTTTGCGATCATCGGCTCTGCGGGCGTCGTCGCGATCATGAGGGGCCGAGCGCTGCGAGGGACTTTGGGCTTGACCCGTGGACGAGCCGGGCCGTTGGCGCCCGGGCGTCGCATCTCTTGCGTCGGCCTTGGGGGGATCAACGGCTGGTGGGCCCCGCGCCGCCTCGGAAGCACGCTGGATTGGATTGATAGCCGACTTGGGTCGTAGCTTGCGTGGCGGCGGGGCCAGTGTGGTATCGATCTCGAGCGCCAGCTTGGTTGTTTGAGTGGTGCTCTCGCGAAGCAGGTTGGCGAGGGCCTCTTGCTCGAGCCTTTCGTTTTCTTCCTTGGAAAGCTCCTTTTCTGTCAGCGACTCGTGTCTTTGGTGATGGCGATCCGCATCTTGATCTCCATCTTTGTCTCTATCTCTGTCCTTGTCTCTGTCCCTGTCCCTGTCTCTGCCCCTGTCTCTGTCTCTATCTCTGTTTCTGTCCCTGTCCCTGTCCCTGTCTCTGTCTTTGTCTTTGTCAAGACTCTGCTCCCTGCATCGTTGCTCCCTCTCTTCGTTCTCGCGTTCGCGCCGAGTCCGCTCTCGTTCCCGCTCTCGTTCCCGCTCCCGTTCCCGCTCCCGTTCCCGCTCCCGTTCCCGCTCTCGCTCTCGCTCCCGTTCTCGCTTGCGCTCTTCGCGCTCAATCGCCCGCTTCTGGTCCTCGATCTCTTGCTCCTTACGCCGGAGCTCCTCGCGGAGGGCGCGCTTGCTTTCCCGCTCGGCAGCATACTCCTCGTCCGTCTTGGACCCTCGCAGCTCTTCCTCGCGCGCGGCATCATGGCCGATTTCCTGTCTGCGCATCTCTCGCAGCCGGGCCTCGATCATATCGGTTGGTATGAGCTGGCGGATGCCTTCACGGACCATGTCCCAGACGTCAGACCGGTCGACGGCGCCACTGATGAGCATGAGGGCCTTGTTGGTCGGAAGCGACAGGAGCTGTCGCGGGTTCTTTTCGATCTCGTGCTCGGCGATCCTCGAGACCTGGGAGATGAGCTCTGTGCACGCTGCCTAGATGATTTGCGGGGGTGCGGTCAGAGGGGCGGCGGCGGCGGCGAGGGGAGGGAGGGATGAAGGGCTCGGAAGATAACTCACGCCTGCCTCAAACTCCTTCCACAGCTGTTTCCTAAGGGAGTCATAGTCGCCTGCTTTCTTGAAACTCTGGCTGAGGGATGCTACGGCTTCGCGCTGCGCAGAGCTAAGGGGCAGGTCGGCGGCCTTGTAGACCTTGGACGGCCACGCCCGGTTTCGAGACGGCGGCCATGCCTCGGCCGGGTCGTGGACCGGCGCCTCCGCCGGCCCCAGCTCGATTCCGGCAGCTTTTGGCTCGGTGTCGCCTGATGCGGTCTCTGCGGCCGCGGCCGGGGCGATCTCCCCGTCTTGAGCTGACAGCGACATGGTGTCGCGGCCGGCGGCGGTTCAGACGAACTGGGCTGCTATGGGATTGAATTGCATGTTTGAAAGGTTTCAAGAGTTGATTCGAACAAGAGCGCGATGCGCGAGGATCGACGCCTCTGTCGCGCTCGGAAAGGAGATGGACGAAGAAGAAGATGGACGAAGAAGAAGAGGATGGCTGAGATGAGTCGACGCCAGTTCGTCGGTAGCAGGAGCGGGAGGAAATAAATACAGTGATAGATTGATCGAGGGAAGGGACGTGGGGGTTATTTGGATGAAAGAAAAGACATACTTGAGCCGTTGCGCGGCGCCAGCTTCTCCTGCCTGTCACGTGACATGGCAACCATTATCACGTGACCATACCACCTCCTTCACTCCAACTGGATATCACTTCGACGACACTTATCTACTCCTTGTCTACGTCTGCCACGAGACAAGCTCCGCTGACGACGAGCCAGGCACGCACTGCTGCTTCCCCTCCCTCCCAGCACCACGCTCATCCGCGACGCAGCTCCGAGCCAAATCACGCCAACCACAAAACCATCCACGATGGCCGTCTCCAGGATCATCTTCTGGAGCTGTTTCGGTACCGTTTCCCCGTCCATGTGTGCTCGTTGGCCGATCTCCGCCGACCGGCTCCCGATGCGTTGCTCGGCCGCGAGCTAACCACACGTGTCCCTTGTCACTTGATAACAGGCATGGCTGCACGGTGGTACCAGCTTGGGCTCGAGATGCGCCCGTTCTTCACACGCAGCAACCTGTGGACATATCCCGCCTTTGGGGCCGCCTTTGGCTCGTTTGGGTACTGGCTGACGGGCGTGGAGGAAAGGCAGACGAAAGCGCTCAACGATCGCAAGGCGGAGCTCCTGGAGAAGAGGGCGAAGAGGGCGTCGAGGGACGCCCAGGCCGCGTGATCGTCGGAAAGACAACGCCAAACGAGGCGGAGACAACAACGCCAAACGAGGCGGAGACAACAACGCCAAACGAGGCGGGGGGCCGGTCTTCTTTGGGCGGGCAGGTGAGAGAGCGAGCACGTCTGAAAGTGAGACCTATCGTGTTGGGCGGGGGAAACGGTCTCATTCAGTAAAAAAGTAAAGGCGCGGCCAGTTTGCTGCCCAACAGAAACACAATGTGTACAGTTTTTTTGTTCCAAAGTCGGCAGCAATAATGTCTGTTGATTAGCCCGGCCCAATAATATTTCCACAGCACAGGCTACATCGCCCCAAATCACATCTGCTTTGCTCGCCCGACAACGGCAGTGTTCTTTGGACAACTGCTTTGAGATTTTGCAAGCCTTCTACTTGTCTACCCAGTAACGTTGCGCGGCCGGCGTGCTTTTGCCCAAATCCGAATGCACAAAATGCCATGATTGACCAGATATTTCCACTGCCATGGCGCGCCGTCTCGGTCCCCCAAGGCTCAATCTCCAACCCGCACCATGCGATTTGCCAGCGCCGAGTGCGTGGGCCTCTCCTAGAGGTCCTCCAGCTTCCCCAACACGGTCGGTACGGCCGTGGGCCCGGTGATACCCAGCTCGGTGACGACGGCAGTCACGTACGCAGGCGGTGTGGTGTCAAACAGCAGTCTGAAGCCGTCGTCGGTGTGGGCCTCCGGGTCGATCTCGTTGTAGCTCAACGAATCGATGCCGAGCCTCTCGCTGACGCCAACACTCTCGCACAGCGCAACAACCTGGGTGCCGACGGCGTGCGCGGCAACGGCAACATCGCACGTCCCCGCGGTCGCGTACATGGCGCCGTTGCTGAACATGGCCTCGACGGCTGTGAGGAAAACGGACGCCCCGGAAAGCGCCCAGACGGTGGATCCGAGGTCCGGGCAGTACGTGACGGCCAGGCCGTCGAGCAGGCTCAGACGGCGTGCGAGGTCTTTCCCGCAGGGCTCGTGAGGGTCATCGACGACGACAACGTCGAGGCGCTTGCCGTCCTCGACAGCGGCTTTGAGGAGGGTGCGCTCCACAAGCGGATGCGAAGAGTACACCACGATACGGCTGCCGTTTCTGATGATGTCGGCAGCTCTGCGGATGATGACAATGTCGGCAAGGGCGATGCGCTCACGGGCAAAGGTGTCGAGAGTCTCGCAGAGCATCTTCTTGAGCTCGTCGTCCGAGAGGTCGATGTCGACGGCGGCAACTTGCTGCTTCAGCCAGCGGACGGCGTTGCCCATGGCCACGCACATGGGCCGGCAGGCTGTGAGATATTCGATCTGCGGGTTGAGGACGTGGGGGGTAAAGTGGCGCGCAAAGGCGTGTCCTTGGGGGGTTTCATAGGATTGGATGACCTGTGCGGCGGCGTCAATAACGATAAATTGCGATGGGGGACAAAGGGGTAAGTAAACATGAGAAGAAGAGAGGGATGGCGACCTTTTTCAAGGCGTGCAACGTGGCCTCCAAGCGGCTGATGCTGTCCCGGACCACAAACGCGCCCATCTGCTGCCCCAGCACCAGCACCGCCGGATGCACATCCTTGTCTGCCTGCGTGTACGGTATCCTCCTCGCCATGGGGAGATGGCTGAACACGTCCGGGATGGCGGCGCGGGGGTTCTTTGGAGGAGCCGGCGTCGTTACTGCCGCTGATGAGTCCTGGACGGACCCTTTGCCATGGCCCTGGGCTCCTTTGGCGGGTGCCTGCGCAGGGGCCTGCTTGGTCCCGTCGTGATGCTGCTGGTTCTGGTGCTGCGGCCTGCCCTTGCCCTTGCTGCTGATGGCGTCGGAGGACGTTGCTGGCGCTGCTGGCGCGGTGTTGGGATTGGTGCTGGCAACGCCGCGGCGCTCCTTGGTCTGCTCACGGCGCGCAGCTTTCTCGGCCTTGGCCTTGCGCTTGAGCTCGGCGGGCGTGAGCTTCTCGTCGGGTTTGGGTTCTGCGGCTTGGGCTTCGGATCCTGTGGGCTTCTGGCCTTGGCTTGGAGTCGACGGCAGATGGCCTTGGCTTGGAGTCGACGGCAGATGGTCTTGGTTGGAAGTCGACGGCAGAGAGGTCTCTGCTGTGTCGGCCATGATGGCAGGCTCGAGGTGCTTGCCCTCTTGGCTGGGCTCTGGCGAGGTATGCGAGAGATCAAGGGCTCGTGTCGTCGGTTGGGCGAGTTGCTGCCTGGGGGCTGCTGGCTCACAGTCTGGAAGGGCAGAGACGTATCGGATTTCTCGAGGGCACGGGGGGGACAGTCGCGGTCCTGATCTGGCTTTGAAGACGTTTGTGCTCTCAGTCAATGAATGGCTGTGATGTGATGGATAGACAAAGTCTTTGTGGACCCCACCAAACACCAAAAAAAACCATCTGGATAGAACATCATATTGCTGTGACTCACTGACTGAAAACCATCCATCTACGCTCAGCAAACCCTGGCAGATCCTTACTCACCTTGATGCACGACCACGCCCTCAGGAGCCTTTTTAGGGTATTGGCCGCTTTCATTGAGTATTTTGAATCTTCGTACCTGACCTGGTCAAACGCATAGAAACACATGTATGGATCTAATAAAGAGTCTATTGTTTCAGTTGTTGAGCGGAGCTCGACTGTTGACTAAGCTCATCAGACAAGTCCTCCTCGCCTCACCAATCCGATTGCTCTCCCCATTGTCAGGTTGATTACCTGGTGTGCCCAAAATGCCAGACTCCTCAAGCGAATACTCCTCAGACAGCTCGTCCTCCGACGAGCCCCGGCGGCTTCTCCCTCGGCCGAAATTCATACCCAAATCCCAACGCACCAAACAGGCTTCCTCCTCTGCCCCCGCTGCGGCCCCCCTGTCCCCCGGGGCTCGCCGACGGGCGGCCGCCGACGCCCTCGTCGAGGACCAGATCAAGAAGCAGCTTGCGGAGCGGCAGACGGCCAAGAAACACTGGGAGTCGGACGGCGGCGGCGGCTCCGACGCAGACGCGGACTCGGACGTCGATACAACGGATGGGCTCGACCCGGAGGCCGAGGAGGCGGCGTGGCGCCTGCGCGAGCTCCACCGACTGCGGCGCGCGCGGATGGCCATCGAGGCGCGCGAGGCCGAGACCGCCGAGAAGGAGCGCCGACAGGGGCTGAGCGCGGCCGAGCGCGCGGCCGAGGACGACGCGCGCCTGGCCGCGCAGCGCGCCGGGCAGGATTCGCGTGGCAAGATGGCGTACATGCAGCGCTACTTCCACAAGGGCGCCTTCTTCCGCGACGACGGCGAGGCCATGGGGCTCCTGCAGCGGGACATTATGGGCACGCGCATCGCCGACGACGTCAGGGATCGCAGCACGCTGCCCGAGTACCTGCAGAGGCGCGACATGGCGAAGCTGGGCAGGAAGGGAGCGACAAAGTACAAGGACATGCGGACGGAGGACACGGGGCGGTGGGGGGACTGGGACGGCCGGCCAAGACGCGATGGGGGCGGTGGACACGGGCACAGCGGCCCGAGAGATGGGGACGAGAGGTTCAGGAGCGACTACGGGGACGGCGGCAAAGGAGCCAATGCGATGCCACTGGGCGAAAGAAGGCCGAGAGGAGACCAAAGGAGGGACGAGAGGAGGGGTGCGGACGACGACTACGTGAGACGAAAGAGAAGCATCTCGCGGGACAGACACGATGGCGACAAGAGGCGCAGAGTAGACACGAGATAGCCACCAAGACCAGCACACCAGTGTGGCCGCTCTGGAGCAGCTCCAGTCAGCGATTCAGCATGGCTGTCCATGAATACAGCAAAGCACGTCCATGCTATATCGACACATGACCTTTATGAAACCAGGTCGTGCGTGCTTCAGATCCTGACAATCTCCACGCGTGCCCTTTCAAAGATCTTGTGCTGCGCCATGCTCGCCCCGGACGCATACGTGCCTGGTGCTGGCGCATGCAGCGCCATCCTGACAAAAGTGCCTGCTCCGCGACGTTTCGACAAGGTGCCTGGGTTTATCACAAAGACGCCTTCGACGACCTGGAGAAAGCATTGTCAGTAAATATATATATATATAGATAAATATATTCTGACCCTGATGAATGGCGGCATCGCAGACGGCGACACGATTATATCAGGTCTCGTGTTGAGCATCTCGCCCAGCTTCAGATAGCTCGTGTCCAGCATGGCGCCCGTTGCGACGCCCTCGGCCGTGCCCGTCCTTGGCAGCCTGCTGACGTCGGTGGGCGGGAATATCGGATAGTAGTGTCGCTGCTCGATCAGGTGGCGCGCCAGACGCGCCAGCGTGTCGGTGCCGCCCGGCGGCACGCCCGCGGCGAGCTCCTCGGCCTTGAGCTCGTACAGCACGTCGTGCGAGGACACTGCCACCATGGCCTCGTTGAGCGACACGGTGATGGGATTGGTGACGAGGCGCACGGGCTTGGGCAGCCCCAGCTCCTTGAAGTCCTTGCGCGTGCCCATGGCGTCCTGCGGCCACGAGACGTGGTTCGCGATCGCGTCGCGCGTCGACGGCACGAGGATGATGCTGACCGACGGGTTGGCCTTGGCGAGCCGCTGAAACGCCGGCGCGACGAGGTGCCTGAACACGGTAGCAAGCGTGGCCGTGTCCGGGTCGTACGCGGCGTCGTCGGGAAGGTCAAAGTCGCCCGACGCGATCATGGGGTGGTCCATGTCGAGGAAAGGCCCCGTGAGCACGAGCGCGTCGACCAAGTCGTGGCTGGCCCTGCTGCAGAGCTCGTGCAGCGGCTCAAAGTCGAGGTTGTCGTCGGCCGTGTAGGGCCCGGAGCCGAACCAGACGTTGAGCGGCGGCGGCGGGTCGAGGTCGAGGTCGAGGTCGTCGACGGAGCCACGCAATCTCTGCCTGTGCGCGTCCAGGGCCGACGGCGCCGACGCGGCAAACGGGAGGATGGGCATCTCCAGCAGCTCGCTGGCCACGAACTCGAGCCCCGACGAGTTGATCCCCCTCAGCGCCACGATCTGGCCAGGGAACACGGCGAACCCCCTCAGCGCGCCCAGGTTCAGCGGCACGCGCACGCCCCCGCCCAGCTTTCTCGACGTTTCCAGCACCACGCTGGCCGCGTTGAGCTTCCCTCCTGCGGGCGCGTCCACGGCGATCCTGCCGACGGCCACGATGGGCGCCGTGTCGGCGACGGTGGGGTTCCCAAACTCGTCGGCGGCGATGCTGTAGTGCGCCTCGATGACGTCCCTGAAGTCGTCGATGCGGTCGTCGAGCGTCTCGGACGCCTCCGAGAGCTTCATGACCATGGGCTTGTAGGCGAGCTTCTTCTGGTCCGAGTTGGCCAGGAGCTTGACGCGTGGTTCCGCGTACGGTGCAGCGGGCGCGACAGCGGCGGCGAGCTGCTCGTTGAGGACCATGATGACCTCGCCGGGGTTGTTTCGGTCGGCGAAGCTCGACGGAGGAAGAAGGGCGCTGCTGCTCATCAGGTCGAGGTGGTCGCCGATGGTGGCAGGCGGCGGCTGCGCCCTGTTATGATCCGCAGAGCTGCTGCTGAGGAGGATATCGTTCCTGTCGTGGGGCTTCCTGCGCAGGCTTCCCGGGCCGGATCTCGAAAGCCTGGCGCCGCTGCTGGGCGTGTTCGGGACGAGGCCATCGAGCATGTCGAACACGTCGCCAGCCGGCCTCGGGGCCGCGCGCGGCGTTGCGCCGGACCGGCTCTTCTCGGTCTTGGTGTGGGCGTGCTGCTGCTGCTGCTGCTGCTTGAGGGCGTCCAGGATGCTGGCCTTGAACGCACGCACCGTCTCCATGCTGAGCTCGCCTGCGTCCATGTCGCGGGCCATGCAGTATGCCTCCCATTTGAAGAACGTGTCCTCGGCCGAGAGGCTGTGCAGGTTGGCGATGGACTCGAGCTCGGCGACGATGTCGGGTTCGAGCGCGCCGGTGCCGGCTGAGAAGTAGTCTGCCACGCCGCCCTCTGCC
Organism: Tympanopsis confertula; assembly: GCA_026745395.1. Classification (NCBI taxonomy): domain Eukaryota; kingdom Fungi; phylum Ascomycota; class Sordariomycetes; order Coronophorales; family Scortechiniaceae; genus Tympanopsis; species Tympanopsis confertula. The sequence goes on along the minus strand of JAOYNU010128970.1, from coordinate 18,151 downwards.
ATGGCTGACGGACGGAAGCTCGGCTGACGAATAGACGGCGTTGTTGGGCTGGCAGCAGCGTTTTGTTTTGCCTTGGTGGGAGGAGCTTCATTCGATTCGGCGCGTCGCGTCTTGGTCTGGTGGGGCGCGTTAAGTGGCCAGAAATATCAATTTTGGATAAATGGCAGTCCATATATCTACATGTATCTACCAGTATCTAAAAGGGTTTCATCTTGTTTGCTATCTCTTCATCCAAATACAGTCTGCGCGACTTGTTATTAACAAGAAAAGTATCCACACGCAGTCTTTATATATATATGCCCCTCGTTCTCCCCAGATGCTGCCATCGCTATGCATAAAGACGCAACCGTCCATCACATGTGCAGGATTCGTCAATCCGTCATCAAAGAGAGGCCCTCTCCGAGGTCTCCAGACGCCTCACGCACGTCCGCGCTTTGCTCGCCGTCCATAGACAATGCAGGGCTGTCACGGTTTTCCTCCATCCGCTGCGCCCCAGGGACGCATTCGACGTCTCCATCCCGAGGCTGCGCGCTCTCGGGCAGCTCCTGCGCATCCTCGGGCATCTCAGGACCATCGTCCATGGTGGCAGAGCTCTCCGGTGTCAGGGGATATATCATCTCGGAAGCGACTGGTCGGTCGGCGTCCTCCTCCCGAGCGAGGGCTGGCGGAGGAGACGGCGAATCCCTCGGCGGGGTGAGCGGCGTCACAGCACCCGCAGGAGCCGTCGCCAGAGTCTTGATGATTTGGGGTGCCGGGCTCTGGCCCAGTTCTGTCATGGCGACGCAGTCATAAAATAGCATAAACGCGCCAGCCTCGGTCCGCACAGGCATGTCCTGCTCGGTTATCGCCATCACCGATTCATCGCTGATGCGCCACCACCGGTTCTTGGGATCTTTCTCCTCCTCCTCCCCCTCTTCGTTCCGCTCTTTTTCTGGTTTCTGCTTGTAGCACACATAATGCCCGTTCTCATGGCGACCAAAGTGCGTGATGACGGCTCTTAGCCGGTACGTCGGGTTCAGCGGGATGCCCGTCTCGTCGCTCCTCATGGCCGCATGCGGGTCCACCGTCCACCTCTCCTGGGGCTGTTCATCGTCAAGGGCGGCGGCACCAGCAGCACTGCCGATGCACCATCGTCCCAGATGGAGGTACGGCTCGTACCCCAGGCTCGCCGTGTTTTTGTACATGGTGCCCGTCGTCTCGTCAAACACCGAACGGTTGACGTGGAGCACCAGGCTCTGCGGCGGTCTCGCAATGACGGTGTGCTTCGTCTTTGTGGAGGCGACCCTGTTCCGGGGCGCGATCTTGCACCTGCCATGGACCGTTTTCCAGTCAAAGTCCTCGTCCGCCAGCGCGGCCGTGATGGCCTGCAGCCTGGAGTGGGCCTCGTCCAGCGGAACACCAGAGCTCCCGGCGCCGGCTCCGGATCCAGAGTTTCTGTCCACCAGCATGCCGAGCAGCCGTCTGGCCTTGAGGAGGGTGCACTTGGCGCATTCGACCCCATCGATATCCTCGACACGCGTGTAGGCATCGAGGCACTCGTCAAGGTGGCACTTTGGTGTGCCTGTGGGCAGGTTGAGCGTCAAGAAGTTGAAGGGGATCATGTCCAGGCCGTCGGTGTGCCTGCAGGCCGTGCACACGACGCGCTGTGCCAGCAGGCCCTCGAGAGGGTTCTTGAACATCCTGGCCGCCTCGGCGATGGACTTTGCCGCCGCAGGAACCATTGAGCTCTGGTAGCCGCTGTCGTCACTGCCGTCGCTGCCGTCGCTGCCGTCGCTGCTGCCCGCCGTCGTCCACGCCGTCTCGCTGCTGGCGATTGCATCCCACTCGAGGCCCCGCACGGGAATCGACGCCCTTGCAGCTCTTGCCATCTCCCTCTCCACCTTGTCGAGAAGCTTGGTAAAGTACTCCTGCGCGTCCTGCTGCTGCCACGTGTCCAGCGACTTGAGCCGTATGGGCGTCCACAGCGTCTTGCCGTTGTTGCACTTGCCGCGCAGCGCCGCCACAAAGGTCCGCAGTGCGACTGCCGTGACGGCATGGCCCGGATGCATCTTGTCGAGCACGCCCGCACCCTCGAGATATGCTGGTATGCTCTCCAGAGCCGACAGGCCCTGGAGCACGCTGTTCTGGAAGCACGAGTTGTCGACGTTCCCCAGGCCTGCTGGCGCGTCCGACGGCGATGACGCTGGCATGGCGGGCAGCGAGTTGGCGAGGCCCTTGGCCGCATGGGTCACCGACGCCATGATGCCCTGCGCCGACGGCGGGGCCGAGAGGCCGAGGAGTCGGGACATGGCGCCGCCGACGCCGGTGCCGGCATGGGCAGCTGGGGGGGAGCGCCGCGGCGGCCGGTTGAGCCAGAGGCTGACGGCAACGGGGATGCGGGTGTGCGCGCGAGCAATGTAGAACAAGGACGAGAGGGCGCAGACGATGGCAGTAGCCAAGACGACGGGGCTGGAGAGGAGGGGCAGCAAAGCCAAGGCCAAAGCAGTCGTCGGGGTGGAGTGATGATGATGATGATGAAGCTGGTCGTGGGCGGGGGAGTCGTAGTCGGGACCCATCGTTGGGTGGGTTATCAAGCCAGTCGAGATGATGGCGTGGAGTTCACGATCCGAAAATGGCCAGTTCTCGTTCGTTGATGGGCAGGGGTGAGTTGGAGGGGCTGATTTAAGATTTTACAGAGGCGATTTCGTCCCCACCGTTCATGCCCTAAGTATGCATTTAGCACCACCCACTATCCAGACTACCCCGTATCTACATATCTAGATATCTAGATATCTTCCCAAATGCCACACGTTCATTCATTCCATATGTATAGCTTATCACACCTTGCACATCCCTGGAAAGGAAAAGGAAACGGGAATGGAAAAGGAAAAGGAAAAGGACTTGGAATGGACTTGGACTTGGAAATGGACTTGGAAAAGGTGGCTTGAAGTGAGCTAATCGCTCAACGTTCTCCTCTGATCCAGTGCCACCACCACCACGCCCTCGATTCCGTCCCATCATCCATCTATCCATCTGCGTCATCATCATGAACCTTGCTTCATTGTGAGCATATCATATAATAACCATCTGCCGCCATCTCCATGTCTGCAAACATTCCCGCCATCGTAAGCTCAGAGCACCACTCACTCCTTGCGCGTACTGATCCATCGGCATCCCAAGGTTCGTGACCGCGTGAGCGATCGCGCAAAAAGGACCCTCGACCTCGTCGCCAAGTTTGTGGACGAAGTATGCATCCCGTAAGCCATACACACACACTCTCTATCTCTCCCTCTCTCCCTCTCTCTCTCCCTCTCTCCCTCTCTCCCTCTCTCTCTCTCTCTCCCTCTCGCCCTCTCTCTCTCCCTCTTTCTCTCTCTCCCTCTCTCCCTCTCTCCCCCTCTCTCCCCCCCTCTCTCTCCCCCTCTCTCTCCCCCTCTCTCTCCCCCTCTCTCCCTCTCTCTCCCATCATCACATGCCAACTTCTCTCAGAGCCGATGCAGTCTTCGAGGCCCAGCTCGGCCATGGCCCCCAGCGCTTCACCACATATCCATCCGTCATCGACGACCTCAAGGCCCACGCCCGCTCCCTCGGGCTTTGGAACCTCTTCATCCCCGATGACCCTTCGTTCCGGCCTCCTCCTCCGTCTCCATCATCCCCACGGCCTCCCCCCGCCTCCCCTGGAATCGACGCCGATATCCACGCCAGCAGCACAATCCTCTCCTCCTCATCCTCCTCTCCCCCCTCGCCCCCATCTCTTCTCTTCCCAGGCTTCACAAACCTCGAGTATGCCCTCATGGCCGAGCATCTCGGCCGCTCGCGTGTCGCCTCCGAGGCCGTCAACTGCTCGGCCCCCGACACGGGCAACATGGAGGTGCTCGCGCGCTACGGCTCAGACGAGCAGCGCCGTCGGTGGCTGGCGCCGTTGCTCCAGGGCGACATCCGCAGCGCTTTCCTGATGACCGAACCAGATGTTGCATCATCAGACGCCCGGAATATCAAGTTCGAGATCCGTCGCGACGGCGACGACTATGTCCTCAACGGCCAAAAGTGGTGGTCCAGTGGCGCAGGCGACCCACGATGCCAGCTCTACGTGGTCATGGGCAGGACGGACCCGGACAGCAGCACCAAATCCCCATATCGGCAGCAATCCGTCGTTCTGGTGCCGTCGCACTCCCACGGCATCACGATACATCGCATGCTCTCCGTCTATGGCTACGACGATGCCCCCCACGGCCACGGCCAAATCACCTTTAACAACGTCCGCGTGCCCGCGCACAACCTTGTGCTGGGCGAGGGCAGAGGCTTCGAGATCATCCAGGGCCGTTTGGGGCCGGGACGTATCCACCACGCCATGCGCACAATCGGAGCTGTTCGTCCCCTCTTCTCCCCACATCTTGCGTCGTCATCCACTCGCTCACTTCCAAATCACCACATGCACGTATAGGCCGAAAGGGCTCTTGACTGGATGCTTATGCGTATCAACGACCCGCGCAAGACTCCCTTTGGGAAACTCTTGCGCGACCACGACGTGATCGTGTCGTGGGTTGCCGAATCGCGCCTCGAGATCGACGCTGCGCGCCTTGTGGTCCTCAACGCCGCCGTCGCCATAGACACGCTCGGCGCCAAGGCTGCCTTGACAGCCATTGCCGAGGCCAAGGTCCTCGCGCCCCGCGCTGCCCTCTCGGTGATCGACCAGGCCGCCCAGGCGTTTGGCGCAGCCGGCGTCAGCCAAGACACCCCGCTGGCATCTATGTGGGCCGGCATCAGGACGCTCAGACTGGCCGACGGGCCGGACGAGGTGCACCTTCAGCAGATGGGCAGGCTCGAGAACAAGAGGGGGGTCCAAGTGGCCAAGAACATTCAAACGCAGGCCGAGGAGACGGAGCGCCTGATGGCAAGCTATGGTGTGAGGAGAGTTGAGCTGGGCGAGGCCAAGCTTTGATTATATTTAAAAAGAATTAAGTTGAATTTTTTTTTGAAAAAAAAACCGTATATATCCGACCAACAGCACGGAAAGATGCGATACCCACTATCTTCTGGATATAGTCGGTTTCATTTTCATCTTTGAAAAAGATAGATATATATCCATTCATTCCATTTCCAGACACGCACCATAGTATGGTTTCTCATCGTCATCTAAGCTATGCGTGCTCCCAAGCTATGTTATGGCCCTCCTCAAGTCGTCACCTGCTATGATTTCCTGTCGTATTTTCCCTCAAAATCGCCATCTGTTGTATACTTCAATGTATTTAAATCGTACTTCGTTCCGGTCGTCGCGATCAGCCTTCTATGCGGCATTGTACGCGCTTATATATGGACAGCCGTCCAATGACGAACGCGCTCAGGCGCGTCCAGCTCAACGTTAGGTCGAGTTAGGCCAGGAATTCCTTCGGAGTGATCGACGAGATGAGCTCGACTGACGGTCTTAGCCGTCCTATAATGAACGCGCTCAGGCGCATTCAACTTAACGTCAGGTCGAGTCAGGCTAGGAATTCCTTCGGAGTGATCGACGAGATGAGCTCGACCGACGGTCCCAGCCGTCTCATGTTAAACGCGCTCAGGCGCGTTTAACTTAACGTCAGGTCGAGTTAGGCTTCGGAGTGATCGACGAGATGAACTCTACTGACGGTCCCAGCCGTCTTATGTTAAACGCGCTGAGGCGCGTTTAACTTAACGTCAGGTCGAGTTAGGCTTCGGAGTGATCGACGAGATGAACTCTACTGACGGTCCCAGC